>CM022540.1:17240873-17401548 GCA_012273795.1 Dendrolimus punctatus | reverse complement strand
TTTATGGTAATCGTTACCATTTTATAGATATGTGTCACCAAGCTACATGAATGTACTATCCATAGATAATAATACATTTGACATGTGTCAAACTCAACGCCAACACAAAATCACTCATAAATTTTTTTCTTTATAAAATCATGTAGAATAGACAATAATTAGGATTTCTAAATTACTGGTGATCAACTTTTCATTACCTACTAACAATGCCACCAAAAAAGGGAGCAAAAGGCAAAGGCAAGGAGCCACCGCCTCCAGTCAAAGTCAGGGGTCCGCCTCCAAAACCGAAAAAACCTCCTCCACCTCCTGCTTGGCTTCAGCCCAGAGGATCTTGCTAGGTTTAAAGAAATGTTCAAGGCCCACGATGAGGAGAACATCGATAAGGTATTTGCAAAGGTTACATGACAAGTTATGTGGCGATTTGGGGAACAAATGAAGGGACAAACTAAAAATGCTGTTTTGATGTAAAGGATGATATGCGTGCTCATGGTTTCATAATTGAGGTTGCTGAACACTCCACAAAGAGGACGTCTTGATGTGGTAGAGCCATGCTGGAATATTTAACTAGTTTACAGCTTATAGTGCCGGCTCAATCACGTTCTCGCAAAAATATCGATGTGAAACGTTTCGTGCGCTAATGTTTCGTACGTTGAGAGAGAGTTCTAATGGCCTACATGTCTCTCCCCTATCTCATCCTCCATATCTCATTCTCCTATCTCATTCATTCTTTTTAGACCCTCTCTTTCTATCTCCTTTATCTCACCCCTTCTATCCACGGTCCTATCCCCTATGCTACTCTAAACGCTGGCAACTCGTTAGCTCCTGGTATTGCAAATGTCTTTATGGTAAGGTAATCATATGCTATTAGATGAGCCGGCTGTCTATTTCGCAACTTCGTAATAGAAAAGAGATAAAAATGCAGAAAAAAAATCTAAAAAAGTGGGTTCGAAACGGGTGCTCCGAAAACATTCGGGATATATGATGTATAACTGAACTGAACTAAGAACCTCAGCCAGAAAGGCCAGCTTGGCATACACAACGCGGTGCTGGTACCTATGCTAACGTATGGAAGCGAGAGTTGGGTATGGAATAGAGAGCATGAAAGTAGAGTAAACGCGGTCGAGATGCGAGCACTGCGCAAAATCTGCGGAGTGACGCTCGCGGACCGCGTTCGTAATACCGAAGTAAGAAAGAGAGTTGATCTGAAAGAGAGTGTCGGGGTGAAGGTAAGGAAAGGAATGCTCCGGTGGTTCGGGC
Organism: Dendrolimus punctatus; assembly: GCA_012273795.1. NCBI lineage: Eukaryota > Metazoa > Arthropoda > Insecta > Lepidoptera > Lasiocampidae > Dendrolimus > Dendrolimus punctatus. Next base: position 17,400,291 of record CM022540.1, on the reverse strand, counting down.
ATGTGGAAAGAATGTATGATGCAAGAATGACTAAACAGATATACAATGCAAAAGTGGATGGATGCAGAAGTCGTGGAAGGCCACGACACACCTTCCATGATCAAATTGATCGTGTATTAGCAGAAAGTGATGTCAGGAGACAGACGAGCGTGCATGACAAGAGCTATGAATATCAAAGAAGCACATGAGGTGTCTAAGAATAAGCCTAAAATGGCGCTCTGTGTTCGTGCCTACCCCGCAAGGGACCTGGCGTAAAGTTATGTATGTATGTATGTAACTAAGTTGAAGAAATAGACATTAAAGTTAGACATCGAATTATAAATAGTATCTGCCTACAACATTCCTCGTGTAGTTCCAAGTTCCAATTATACCGTTTTTAACCCAAGACAGAGCCACAGTTTTTGTTCTTTTTTATTGCAGGAGTTCAGCAGACAGCCAGAGGGCCCACTAGATGGAAGCGGTTACCATCGCCTATGGACATTTGGAACACCAAAGGTGCTACAAAATGCGCTGCAGCTCTCTTAAAGGAGACTGGAACCTGGTTCCACTAATGCCGGAACACAACTCAAGGTGTGCGCGACATATCGACTCAATGGCGACATAATTTAGACCAGGGGTGGTCGCCATCTAGTCGGGCATATGTCCTACCACCTGGCTGTGGGCTGTTTTGTCGCCTCTTACGACAGGCTGCCGGCCGCAGGAAATTGTATTCTTTCTCCGTTCCTGCACGGATAATTGGGTGCGCCAGAGAAACTTACTTATTTGAAAGGTCAATAAAAAAAAAGTACTTCAGTTATTGTTTTAAAATTTTTTTTATTTGAGAATACAATATCCCAATTTTTTTTTATGCAGTCTTAAAAATGACATCGGATAAATGGCGACCCCCATTGCGCATACACTGATAAAGTCGATTTTTGAAATTCGTATCCACTCTTCGCAGCATATCAATCGGTATGTTGGCAATGGCGTCGCGAATGTTGTTCTTGAGGTGTGCTATGGTCCGTGGTCGATCGACATAAACCAGGGATTTCAAATAACCCCATAAAAAGAAATCGCATGGAGTCAAATCTGGAGAGCGTGCCGGCCATTGGAGATCGCCTCTGAGAGAGATGAGGCGGTCGGGGAAATGTTGTCGCAACAAATTCATTGAGTCTCGTGCTGTGTGTGCTGTGGCTCCATCTTGCTGAAACCACACGTTCCTAACGTTCATTTCTTCGAGTCTTGGAAGAAAAAATTCCTCGATCATGTTCCTGTAACGAGCTCCATTCACGGTAACTGCGCGTTCGTTTTCTTCAAAAAAATAAGGACCAATTATTCCCATTACCGACACCGCACACCAGACAGTAACTCGCTCACAATTAAGTGGCTTCTGGTGAAGCTCACGCGGATTTACATCACACCAATAACGCATGTTTTGCTTGTTGACGCAGCCGGAAATGTGGAAGTGAGCCTCGTCACTGAAAAAACGACCGTGTCTTCAGGCAGGTTGTCAATCAGCATTTCACATGCATTTTGACGGGCAACAAAATCACGTTCAGTTAATTCTTGCACAACAGCCAATTTATAGGGATGAAATTGAAGGTCTTCATGGAGAATTCGTCGAACAGTGGTATCAGAAATTCCCATAGCAGCTGCGTGTTTGCGAGCCGAACGCCGGGGAGAACGCACAACTGACTGCCTCACTCTTTCGATATTTTCCGGAATTCTGATGGTCCGTTGAAGTCCATTTCTGGGTTTAGCGACACTTCCACACTCCCGAAATGAGTTAACCCACGACAGAATCGAATTACGGCCAGGAACGAGTCTGTGAGGAGGAATTTCAAAGCGAGCGCGGAAGGCACGTTGCGTAGCAACAAGTGAGCGACCGTTAGAAAAGAAGCTCTCAACTGCGAAGGCCCGCTGCTCTCTAGACCAGAGCATGATGGCAACTGACTGGAGGGAGAAACAAACTTCGGAACTTCCCCCTCCAGATGCGCCCCCTCTTGTCCCTCTACCCGCCCAACTCACCGCGCGGGAATTTTTTCAAATAAGTAAGTTTCTCTGGCGCACCCTGTACAAAACAGCCTACAGCACACGTCTGTTCGATTAATCAATAATGAATTTGAAATTGTCATTAACTTTGCAACGTTTTCTATTCATAACCCGTCTAAAGCTATCAGTTATATTTTATCAGTTAGCACATTGAAATTAGCCTTACGTGTCAAAATCGTTTCCAGAATAATTTATCAGATAAACTATTCATAAAATGGCTCATGAAGCGCATTATGACCCCTGCTGCAGTGTCCGTAATTGTTCAGTGCCTGCATTTTATGCCTTAATAAAATTATATGAAATTTTAGCTTAACGTGCTCAAGCTACGCAAATAATTAATGTGCTATTACAAAATCATATAGGAGGGAATAGAAACAGGGGGAATAGTACTTCACGTCGGAACAACTGTTAACTTTATACCAAGCACAAGTTCGGTCGTGCCTGGAGTACTGTTCTCGTCTTTGGAACGTCTGAGCCAAAAAGTTGGAGGCTTTGGAATCAATTATTGAGAAAAGAGCAAGGAACTTGGTCGGCAATGACCGTCTTTTTTATGCTCGATTTCAGATTCTAGAGTACAGAGGCAACTGTGTGTATTCTATCGGATACATTTTGGGGGAGTGTTCCTTACAACTACTTGAGCTGGTTCGCCCATCCCCATTTTGTCATGGGACAACCAGACTCACCGGTATGCGCTACCGTTACATGGTGGTAATACTACTAGTCAGAACCAAGCGCTGAAGCGCTTGATGAATATAAAAGATGAATCTTTTGTGGTCCACTCTGCCGAAGAGTGGAATAGTTTGCCGGAGTATGTTTTTCCTGAAAAATACAATCTTGAAGATTTCACGTCGCCACGTCACGAGTGAATAGTTATTTAAGTAAGCGTGCTCCATCCTAGACCGCGTCATCACTTAAGATCAGGTGAGTCAGAGGTCAAACGCAAACCTATACATCCAATAAAAAGAAATTATTATTAGAAATGCTCTAATAATTTAATTACATATATACGTACTTAGATTGTAAAAATATTGGATCCGTGTCATTGGTTCATTTGTTGTGATAGTCCCTGACATTCTTTGGACACTATACCAATACTGGGATAAGACTTTTTTATGTTAAATCCCATTACTACAAAATAAATTACATGTATACCTATTCAATTTTATGGTAAGTGGGTAATATTTAATGGCGTGAAGCAAGGACGTACAAATATATAAAAAAATACTTGTAACAAACAGCAAGGTGTGGCTTCTGTGGAACTTAAGATTGGATTACCTTCAATATATGGTTTTATTTTAGGTACCATTAGAAGCAATCCCATTAATGCTAAGGAAATTAGGTTTCAATCCAAAAGGTGCAGAAATACGACAACTATTCACAATGTTCCTTGAAGACGATCTCGTAGATACAGTTGAGTATCATGAATGGCTTTTTATGATCGAAGCTAAAATGAATTGGGGAGACGATTTCGAACTAGCAGTAACCAAAGCATTTGCTGCTTTAGGTCATGACGATGATGAGACTGGCTTTTGTGAATTTGAACTATTAAGACAAGAACTGACAGATTGGGGAGAGCCCAATGACGGAAACAGAGTTTGTGGACTGGATTAAACTAGCAATAAAAGATAAAACGCTTAACATTGCAGATGGCTCGTTCAATTATGTGAAGTTCATAGAGAATATGAATAACAAAGATGTAAGATATATAAAAGAGCCTATTAACTTCTTCAAGTTGGACCAGAAGACGTTAGCTGAGATGGCTATGAAGAAGGCTCAAGAAGAAAGGGAGGAACAGGAGAGAAAAGATGCTGAACGAAAAGCTAGAGAAGAGGCTAAAAGACTGAAGATGATTGCTGATGGTTTACTACCGCCTGATTAAAACCTTATATTGTTTCTTTTTATATAATATAGCTTTCCATAGACTAAGAATCTGTCGATAATATGATGAAAGTGGTTACAATCTATAACTTACAGATCGATTTGGTTCAATAGCACATAATAACTCATATTTCTCACATATCATAAAATTGATTTATATGAAAAGGGAATCAGTGTAACATTAATCATGTTTTGCATAACATACAGTTCCTTTTCCTGTTTTATCGCAAAGTGAATGATGTGAAACCTTGAATATAATAACCTTTATTCGTTGTGTAGATCCCAAAGTCAAAACGGAATATTAATATTATCGTTTATTTTATCCGTGCAAGAACGGAGAAATAATACAATTTCCTGCGACCGGGCTGCCTGTCGTAAGAGGCGACAAAACAACCCACAGTACTTGTTCGACTGGATGGCGACCACCCCTGGTCTAGAGTATGCCCCCATAACAACCTTGTGTTGTGATCCATTATTAATGACCAGGTTCCAGTCTCCCTTAAGAGAGCAGCAGCGCATTTGTAGCACCTTTGGTGTTGCAAATATCCATAGGCGATGGTAATCGTTTTTTCATTAAGTGGGCCGTCTGTCTGTCTGCTGAACTACTGCAATAAAAAAAATAGAATAGACGTTTTATCTCTCTCTTATTATATCCAAGTACGGAATCCTGAGATATTACATCGTCCATACATATTCATGTAGCAATATCACTAGATCGTAGGTAGAGATCTGCATAATTTGTGCCTTGAAGAAATAACTCAGCCGTAATGAATGGAAAATGTTTTACGGTCCACTTATAATTGTATGCTAAAAAGCACGAAATGAATGTCAAAGTTACGTCTTGTGTTTTATGATGTTTGGCAATAGCTTATCCACTTTAAGGGTCCATTGCTGTAGCTATTTTAGCAAAAACAGCAACATCATTCAATAGTCAGACTACATTCAGCGTCGCGCCGTTCCTATCGTCGACCAGGTCGTGTTAACCATATTAGGCACCACTCGTAGGGCCGATCGATTCGCTCGGCAGCCTGGTGCAAGCCATGCTGCAGAGCGATGATCATTGGGTGGGTGCGGCAAACTTCTGTGAGACTGTAATGTCTCTCAAGAGGCCATGTGGGCGCCGGCGTTTTACTGGAGTTTGGAGGCGTAGATATGCGTATGATTTCGATACCGCTTCAAGGGTCCTCTAGCGGCTCTAGCTATCAAGGGAGCAGAGGAGTCTTCACCCCTGTCGTCGAAGTGGGTTTGCTGTGATTCCCGGGGCATTCTCAGGCACTTTTGCGCTAGGATCGGCCTGGGCGTAACTACATTCTAAGCCTCAGGCCTTTCCTACGATAAGCGCGGGGTAAATGGGAGGAGGGTGGTTTTAGTGGGTATGAGTCTTTGGCCGTACAATAATTCGATTCTCCACACAAGCTGATCAATTATGGACGGATTGCCTTAATGAAATCCTTCCATATGCGATAACGGTCTAATCCTTGCAAAGGACCAGTATTGTGCGTAAACAGCATTTCCCCCGCCATAAAAAAACCATATTAGGCACCGGGATGCGTATATTAACCTGCGACGCCATTTCACTAACAAAATATCGTTACAACCTGAACGCCGACAAAGACAAATTAACACCTGCATACCTGTAGACATTTTATTTCATTTTTCGGCATTTGAACTTCTTTGGTTTACTTTGTGTTTAAAATTTGTGATTAGAAAAACAGCCCATTGTGTATTGTAATCTTTATGGTAGTCATTAGCCAGTTGTGATTCTAGGAAATTCAGTCTACGCGGCGAGCAGACATATAGTATTTGTACAGTATTTATAAAGCAATGCCCCAATTGAGAGAGTGTTTGTATGTTTCTAATAAATTCTGTAATAATTCCAACTTCATTCGAGTCCTGCAACTTGTAACAATATAAAAATAGTAAAACCTTAGACACAATAGGTGATTCATTGTTTTTAGTGATCAAGTTGAGGTGTTATGAAGTTTACAAAACTAGCAGCTTACGCAAGTTAAGTAGTAAGGTCGTCGGCTGGTGCTCTTAAGTATCTGCTGGGTGCCAACACTCCTTACACCCTTGGGTAAAGACGTGCCTGTCGTCAACGATCACATGTTCACAGGCTTAGAATCGCTTAGACTTCGTAGAGGCTGCGTCTCTCTACTTGTTCTACCGCGTGTTCGGCGGGGAGTGTACAAAATTGTTTGATCTTTTTTTCTTTATTGCATTAGTTCAGGAAACAGGCAAGCGGATCACCTTGTGGAAGCCTCTACCGTCACCTATGGACTTTTGCCGTTCTCTAAAGAGAGACTGGAACTTGACCACTAATGCCGGAACATGGTCTGGTGCCAAGACTAAATTTTTTTCAACAACACCGCTCGCCTTTGTTGAAACTGAAAAGTGACTAAAAATGCAACTTTGGAAACGTCTGAAACAACTATAAGGCCGGCGCTACAAGTAATTCTTCTCACGCGATTTCGCCATTAATTGTAATTAAACTAAATTGTAATTAAATTATTTACAAAGTGTGATATTGAGTTAGAGTAAGTTTGAATAATAAGAACCATAGACCGTAATTATTAACGCACATTTAGTACATACTAAACAATTATTATTCTTCAATTTTGGGAAAGTACTTTGGTGTTGTCTGTAATATTTATTTAGAACATACTATTTTAAGTTGATTTTACGATTAGTCTAATTGTTTAAGTTCGCTTCAAAGTCTTCACAGGACCTTCCTTTATAAATCCGTGAAAGTGATGACAGACTATAACAAAATTAATTAAGATAGACCCCAAAAGAGAGTTGAGCAAAGGTTTAGAGAAAACCACTTTGGTGTTCGGCAAACAGTTTGTTTTGTCCCTCTGACGGGCCTTTGTAGAACTTTGTGACCGCAACCCGTTCAGTTTTGTGTCGATGGCCCCGATAAAGATTTAGTAACTTGAGAGGCATCAGTTTTGATTGGATGCCTAAACCAACAGATATATATACGCCTGCTATCTAGATTTAACGTTAGAACAGCTTAACAAGCTTGAGTGGCTTCAAAATTTTTGTATCAGGTTCATATTTGGTTTGCGAAAATATGACCATGTTTCCGAATATCGTAAAAGACTCGAGTGGCTTCCTATTCATTTTCGCCGGAATTCTCACATTCTTTCTCTCCTTTATAACATATTATATACTCCTAATAGTCCTCAGTACCTTAAGGAACGTTTTAAATTCCTTCGCCTATCCACTACCCACAATTTGCGCCATGATACGTATCGAAACTCTTGACGCCTGCACACACTTCATCCTATTATGATCATTCTTTTACGGTGCAGGCTGTCAAACTTTGGAATATGCTGCCTCGTACTGTCAGAGAGGCCAAATCCTTACCAACATTTAGAAATTTACTCAGAAAACACTATTTGTCCACAAATAGCTATTTATGATTTACCTAATATAATCATGCTAAGACATTTATTTATTATAATAACTTATGTGTTATTGTATATATATGACCATGTGTATATGTATGTATTTGTATACTTATTTCTTAAATTAGAGTATTTTTGTATTGTCTATCTATTGCCTTTTTCCTGCACCACGTATTTCGCCTGATTCAATCTCTGTTATTTAGGTTGCCTGGAATAGATCGCTTGAGCGATAAGGCCGCCTGTTGTATTGCCTAGAAAATAGTGTAAACATGGTCTGTTTTTGTAATTGTATATTTTGGTGTGCAATAAAGTGTTATCTATCTATTACTGTATTGATAGATTTAAATCGTTTTTGGAATGTAGTTCTTATATGCGCCTAAAACCGCGTTTTCACAATAAGAGTTGGCTCGGACCGAGTGCACTCGGATGTCTACTCGGACGATACTCGTATTGTGTAAACACCTAATCCGAGCGTACTGAAGTCCGAGTCCACGTGCTAACAACGGTGAAGTAAAACATTGTGATGAAACCTGCACATCGAAATAACCAATGTGTGATGCGACCTGTCAACCCTGCCAAGACGACTTGGATAAGCGTGGCAGGTATACTGTCCGTTCCTCTATAGTGGCAGTGTGAGTTGTGTGATTATTGATCTTTGAAAAAACTTTCATCTCTTGTCACTTAAAGACCGTCGAGATATTGCTGACTTTTTACTTCTTCAAATCTCCTCCGATATTGATTATCGACATCTTTTAAGTAAGGTCCACTTTAATATTCCAGCAAAGTCTATACGACTTAATCAACCCATAAATGCACTTTTAAGTTTACTAAATAAAGTCAAAACTCATTTCTAGTGCGAGCATTTCCAGTCGCCATGACATCGACCCATTCGCATCTCGGTGACTGTTTTACGTCTGCATGTTACCTTTAATCAATAGCTAATGCTGAAATCCTGTCATTGCTTTTCTTTGTTAATCATAGTTATCTAACCAAATATATTAAGCTGTAGGTTTCCAATAATAAATAAATGATATTTTTGCAACAATAATAAAGATACACAATGACATTTTTCTAAATTATTTTTTTATCCACCCTTCGCGCCGGTTCGCCCTATTATACTTTGTATAATTTTAATTAAATTGGAACGATGTCGTTATTAAGTACAGTAAATTTTTCGAATTCTGTGAAAATAATAAAATCATCGACTGTTTGTTGCTTTAATAAGTAAGGCAATATTAAATCTTCTTGTTGTATGTGTATAGCATTTAGTTTCATATGAAGTAGATTCTTTAATAAATTTTATTTTTCATATTGAGTCAGAGTAAGCTTGTAGCCTACAAGCTAGCTGACCTAGCAGTTATTCTCAAAATAATATTAATCTATAAAAGATTGTGGTTACTTTTTAAGAATTTTGCTTACAAATTTTCGGGGCCCCTGTAGCCTGGAGGCCCCGTATACTTGATACAGCAGTAGCTACTCCCCTACTCCCTCTATACTTCCATCTGGTCGTCTGAGATCGGTAACTATTTTGGAGTAATTTTTTTTAAACATCTTATACTAATATATAAAGCTGAAGAGTTTGTTTGTTTGCTTGAGCGCGTTTCTCTCAGGAATTACTGGTTTGATTTGAAAAAAAAAACACGTTAGATAGCCCATTTATCGAGAAAGGCTATAGGCAATATATGATCACGCTAAGACCAATAGGAGAGTAGCACCAATGAAGAATGTTTCGAAATTAGGAGGTTTTTTTAACTTACTTTTTTAAAACTTATGGTTATCGATGTTGTCGATACCATATGTTCAATAAAAATCAATCACTTGCGTTGAGAAACTTTGTATTTGCATATAGTTACATAAACACATTACAATGCAATTATACATTATTATAATTATTGCGTGCGGCTTAGCGGATCTTCAGATGCAAGATCTCACAAGATGGCAACCACACATTCTGTGTTGCCAGAGTGTAATTTGGAATGGCTGGCCTGGGCACATGGCCCAACGCCACAAACTATTCCACGCGGACGAAGTCAGTAACTAATACATAATATAGGTACTATTAGGTACCAGATTTCATGATCAGTTAATTACCATCCATACCGTAAGGTGGAATAAACTTACAAAGTTTTCAATCTGAGCAAGTCATTGATACAGTCATATAAGTATAGACATAAGGCCCACTGCACATACACTTCCTCACAATACCAGCATGTAACAGATACATTCTATATTAGTATAACTTTAGTTTTTAAATTAAAATAAATTAATATAATAAATTATTCGTAAGATACACACACCTCAACACAAAATCACTAAATTAATGTCACACACAAGAACCAAAATAACTAAAATTCTAAAAGTTAAATCTAGAAATTAAGTTGTAAAAAGGGTATAGAACTCGAGTCCGTAGTTGTTAAAAAAAGAAAAAAATACAGTCGATAAAATATTTTTTATATAAAATATCTTCTCTCAGTAGAATTGTAACTATTTGCTAGCTTATCTATGAAAATGAATACAGAAATAACGCTGTGAAATTTACATCGCTTTAAATAAATTGCTTTAGAAATTAGGACAATTAATATTCTAATTTCCTGCATATTGTTTCAATTTGTTTTATTAATAACTATTATTAAACTAATCAGTTGTAATTTGCAAATTTAATAAGTAAGCTCAGACGAGCACTAAGTTTTCGTTACTGACTTTACCCCGTCTGTATATTCTTGAAATAGCACTGTATATAAAAGCGAACCCGCATTTGTTTAGTAAGTTTTCCGACATAGCAAATCGCAATAGACGCGATAATCACAAATTTGTATGCCTGCCCATAGAACCGCTTTAATAGGAGAAGTGTTTGTTTTCTGCATGGCGCCAGAGATATTTAATAAAGTACCCAGATTCATTAGGGATAATAACATAGATTTTTTTAAAGAGGCTACAAAAGATATTAATCGAAAAATGCTATTACGACATTCATTTTTTTCTTGATGACCAATTTTAAATTCAATTTGACTATATACATACTTTGATATACTTTATTATTCAACGAAAAGTTGTTTCGTTTGTGGCCCAGTTTCGACCTTTTGCGGCAACAGGTGCCTTAAATAATTAAATTGCTACGGATAAAGGTAGCACAGTTTCCATCCATTACTATTACCCATATGAAACGCAATCCATCTGATTATTACACAAGTTTAAAAAATACTTCAACTTATTTGTTACTTTCGTTCTTGTATTATTTTTTTTATAGCTGGAGTACAGCAAACAGGCTGACGGTCCACCTGATGGAAAGCCTTTTTGAAAAACTCCATATCGTAGTTCTGTGAGAAAACATCGGCTGGGAGCTCATTCCAAATCCTCACAGTACACAAGATAAACATTCTACAGAACCGTTGCGTACATGAGTGAAAAGGCTCGAGGAAGTGGGGATGAACTCCCAACCGATGGCGAGTGGTGTGATGGCAGAAAGAGGACGAAGGCTTCTAAACAATTCTTCGGACACTCCCCGGTATACATACAGTCTGTAGAATGCCCAGAGAGATGCAAAGTCTCCCCTAAGGCAGTTTCTCTCGTAGGCTTCGTCTATACATTTTTTTTAATGTGAGGTCGAAAGAAACAAAACAGATTTACTTTTAGGAGTACAAGTGAAACAAACACATTTATAATAATAAATAAAAAATCGCTGCTAATTGGCCGCTCACTGAATGGGTCCGCAAGCAAGACGCCGCAAACTATATATTACTTGCTGTCGACACTATTTAAAAAATATGGCAAAGCAAGTGGAAGTAAACAGTTAACCGCTAACTATTCATCTAATAGGGACACGGCCTTATGATTAAATTGTCGACATTTTGAGGAAAGTTCAGGTAAAAAGCATCTCAAATAAAGCTGCATGTATGAAAAGATTAATAAAGGTGGACGAATCGACAGGTGTCGGTCAGACTCGTCGTAAGTGGAGATCAATCGTTACCATGCGAAACCAGCTTGATAAAATGTAAGTAATGACGTAAGACAATTGTCTCTGGCACGTTCCATGTAATAACGTTCAGTAATTTTTCCACCGTAGTAATAATAAAAGAAAAATGATACAATAGGCATACGAGTACATTGGACTATTAGTATCATTTTCTTTTGTATAAACAGGATCTCGTATAAATATATTTTGGTATCAGCCAAAAGGTTATTGCTAATGGACTAATAATACCCGTTCATTGCCAAATGGTTTGTGCTGATACGAATATTTGCCAATACAATGTACTTAGATAATGGTTTGCTCGGAAAAATCTTATTTATAGTTGGCTTATTATAGTTAGAGAAAAGTGTCAACACTTTTGTAAAAAGCTTATTACGTCTTCTAGTTCTATATCTTTTGTTATACTACGAAAATAAATTATTGACTTTTCCATGTTAATATAAAGAAAAAGCTATGAAATATTTAAATAGAAACCAGCTGTTGATTCGTTAGTGTGGGACTTGAGCTTTATAAATAGAAACTTTTTAGGTCGAATCTCGATAAGTTGAAAACCTCCCAAGCTCAAAATTAAAAATTGTGTTCGTTCAACCTCAAATCCCCGTTGCTCGAAATCTGAACTCTCTGTAAATCGAAATGATAAGTGAGTCCCTATAAACAAATTCAGTACTTATTTTCCCTCTATAACTCAAAAAAAGAAATTGGACCTATCTATCTCGATGATAGCAATATTTGATTTTACAACCTTTGCAACTCTATTATTTGAATATGGACTTTAAGAATATGCCGATAATGAACTCTACATGGCGAATGTTTCCTTACAGAATTCGCTTAAATCAACATCCTCCATAAGTCGAAAACTCTATAACCAAAATTTAATGCCGTCTACCTTCAAGTTTGACTTTCAGACGTTATACTGTATTTACAATCATATCCATGCAGGTACCGAGAAAATAACCTTTCCTGCAGCCAGGCCTGTCGTAAGACTCCACAAGATAACCCATAGTCAGGTGGTTTATTATTTAATGTTGAACTAAGGTTTTGAAGTGATGGTACCGCCATATCTTTTTCAAGCCACAGTACATATTCTTGATACCTACACATTCCTTTTCTTTTTGTATAATAGTATGTATGTATGTATCTATCTCTGTCCTCCTAATTTTGCCTTGTTACATGGAAGACTTCGCCATTTTGTGGTCGTATTCGTTTGCGATGTTAAAAAAGAGAGTCATGTTAGAAATAATAAGATATTTGACAAGTGCAGTGACTTGTTGAAACAACCTGAAAAGTGATTGTTATTGTTAGAATGATTGGTTAAGGGGGTATCAGTTGAGAATATCTACTTCTGAAGCCAAGATGAACGTTCTTAGTCAACGGGGTGGGTGTGTCTACACAATAGTCTATTTTATTTATTTATTGTTATTCGACAAACATTTACAAAACAACTGAAGACAACAAAATTGGACTATTATTTGCAGCGGCTTTGTGTACGGGATATCCAGTGTTTCTTTTACCTGCAGTTTCTGCTTGCACACAAGTGGTGGGGCATTTGTCTGCCCCGATCGCTAGTCCTTCTAATTTAGAGTATGCCGCAATAACAACCTTGCCTTTGAGTTTTGTTCCGAAATTAGTGGATAGGTTCCCTTTAGACTGGCAGCACATTGTAGCACCTTCGATGTTGCAAATGGAAGTGGTAGCTACGAGGGCGAGGAAAGCACTACCATCGCAGGGGGTTGTTTGTCGCCTCTTACTACAGGCCGCCCTGTCGCTGAAATGAATATTCTTTCTGTTCCTGCACGTACCTACGTCAATCTTCAAATTTGATTATTCGAATAGTACTCTAAGTATCAATTGACCTATTTTACGAAAAGCTTTGTATCATGCAATGGTGTCACTCTTATGGGGTAACTCATCAATAAAACATTGGGGTCAGACAGATTGCGTGACCCCTTACCGATCTGAAATGCAGATGTTCATTGCGAAAGTCGCGCGTTTTTATTGGATCTGACGGTTTACATAGTCTTATTGATAGATGTGAAAGAAATAAGAAAAATGTAGATATTAATATATAATTTTAAGGGCGTAGCAAAAATGGAATACATATAAAATTGTCATGTCCATCTGCTAGTCCATCTGTTCGTTTGTATATCTATTACAATACTTACTTACTCCGTTGGCTCAGCGACCCAAAATGGGTCTTGGTCGCCGAACGAGAACATGCCATTTTTCCCTGTCCTGCGCAGTTTCTTGCCAATTATCGGCACGAAGTTCAAACAGGTCAGCCTCCACTTCGTGTTTCCAGTCATATTTAGGACGGCCAATCGGCCACCAGCCTCCGGCCTTCCCAAATATGCTTTCCTTACCCTACAATACTCTCCCATCCGTTCTACGTGACTGAGCATTTATTTATAATAGGAGAGTAAGAAGAAGGATGAATTTTCAATTTCGAGATTAGTTCGGAGAATATATTAAAATGTAAAACGAATCTGGAGCGGCCGCTGGTGACTATGATAAGCATCAAAATGAAGTAGTACTTTGTACCTCCTGTTTCACCTGCCATCATATTGTTACATACTGACAAAGAAATGCGCATACGTGGCAGTCGTAAAACGCAGTTTTCTTTCCACCTTTCCAGCATTCGGAGTTCTTTTGTTTACTTCGTGTTTAAAAATTGCTATCAAGAAAACATCCCATTGTTATCGTACTTGTTTTATGGCCGTCATAAGTGTCGAACTAATCCTTGTTGTTATTGCATTGCGTCGAAGCTTGCCAGATGTGCGGATTAACTCAGCGAACGCGGCCCTTTGTCGGAATTATACAGTTTAGTATAAAACAATCCCCGAACGGAAGGGTGAGGCAGTCAAGCGACGACTACGATACGTGTAAGGCGTATGTAGTACATTCGATGAGCGATATAGTGACGGACTTTGCGCATGTTATTGAATTGTGTATTACATTGGGACTTATTGAGTCTAATTATATTTTTACCTATGTTATACGTGTTGGTATAGTTTTAATAAATTCTATAGTAATTCCAACGGAATTTAAATCAAGTCCTGTAGCTCGTAACAAATATCTAGACACGTGTCGTTTTCACTTATTATTTCAATGTTATCAAAGCTCATACAAATTCACGGCGCAACAATTAATTAATAAGACATATATTAGGGTATTACACCCGAGTCACTATAATTATTATCAATGTTTCTACTCCACGGCGTCAAAAGCACATGTATACCAAAATGACTTCAAGAATGAATACTGCCTCCAGACCGCGACGCGCTAGAAAATAAACAAATTCATGCATCTAACTGGGTGTACAGTTGCACCCATTTACGTAGCAGTGGCGAGTCCTATCGATTTACATATATTCAATATAATACTAATTATACAGAAATTATATATCAATATATTGCAGATAGTATTTCCTGACCATGTTCTTATGTTAACAATATGTATATCTCAAATAATTCACATCTAAAGTCTACAGCTCGTTATCATACGGACATTTGAAAACATCAGCGAATTGAAGACCCTTGATAAAATGGAAATTGTGGGAAGTGCTTTATTCGCAGAATACGGATTGATTGTAACCTAAACCAAAGCATCGGTGTTATAAGGGCGCTTTGTGAACATATTTTGATCGGAAACCTTTTAAAAAGAGTATGTTATTACTCGAATTACTTAAAATGCCTTTAGAATTATTATAGAGTTTATTAGAACAATAAAAACACATATAAGACAGGTACAAATATAACGGGACGCAACAAATACAAACGTAATGCAATAAAACGTGCAAAGTCTGCCATTATTAGATTCCCGAATTCACACGTCACGCCTAGATCGTAGTTGTAGCTCATCTGCCCCCTCTGTCAATCAGGCCATCGTTTTATACTTCACAAATGCAAATGTGCCCGCCTGGCAACGTCGACATAATTTCCTAGAATTAGCTTGTACTTATAATCCGCAACACATGGCTAATGCTGTTCCTGAGCGGCTGTAAACGAGTACAATAGGACAATAGGTTGTTCTCCACAATAACATTAATTAGAAACGTATGCCAATAAATTGGTAAACAAAAAGAAGACGATCATAAAAGGATTACAATTAGTTCAAATGCCGACAGGTAATAAAATGTGCTTTTACAGATCTGTACATGGAATTTGTTTTTGTCGGAGGCAAAATTGTAACAATATAATATATATCTATATGATAATATTATAAAGTTCTAAGCATGCCGTGTCTGTACATTCAAGCTTATTAAAAAACAACTAGAATATACTATATAAATGATGAAGAAAACGATTCATTTTTAAAATTCTTATCTGATTGTCGGTTTGACTTTTTGTTTAGGATTGACATAAAAACTACTGGGTCGATTTTTATTGAATTTTCACTGATCGACAGCTAATTCTAAGACTTAAAATCTGCTCTACTTTTTTCCTCGGGAATTTTACCGGGAGAGGTTTAAAGTTGTTTGGGTGCATAAAAGTTTTTACTAAAACGATAGCTGACATTCTATTATACACGCTGTGAGAAAATTTCAAGTTAAGCGTGGGCAAAACCGCGGGCACATCCTAGTTATAATATAAAATGTTAAAATTCCACCTCTATTTTATATCATAAATTCAATTGCTATATTATATGTGGTATGTTTGGGTTTGTTAAACAAATTTAAGGTTAATTTGTTGAAGTGAAGTTGCAGTGGGCAGTTCACATCAGTCGCAGGAAAAACGAGGGACAGGGGAAACTTATCTTGGAGTGAAGACCGCGTTTCGGTAAATGTAGCGCAGAACGCCCTCAAGCCCTGTGGACTGACGGCCTACGTGAGGTCGTCGATAGGGGCTCGATGAGAAAGAGGGAAACCGGGATTTGTGGCGCAAAATTGAGGAGGCCTACGTCCAGTAATGAACATTGATTGGCTAAATAATAAGAAAAAATATTGTTTTAGCGACTTTTGAAACTAAACTTTCAACTGTTTAACGCTCATACGCGCTATGCGGCTAGCCGCAGTTTGATCAATTAGAGCGGGGTACACGATGCGTTGCGGCGCCGTAACGCTGTTATGTCGCAGCGGAGCCGCCGGCGCCCCAGAAGCGTTGGACAGTCGCTTAATAAAATTGGATCGTAAAAGACGTCTGTTGTTGGCCCTACTTTGTGCCCGTGCATGTGACGCATAAACAACTGAGCGGTGCCGCTCCGACGTCGCAACGCATTCACCCCTCCCCGCCTCGTCTCGGTGGTTGCGAATCCGGTACGGCGCCGCGGCGCATCGTGTGCATACCACAGATATTTCTATATAAAATGACGCAGCAACACCGCTCCGGTGCCGCACCGCCACCGCAACGCATCGTGTGCCCCCGCTCTCAGCCGCAACTGCCGCACTACGCAGCAACTGTCTTTGAATCAATCAGTTTGCTCAAAGCGTTGTAGCCACATTGCAGGTCAGCCGGACGTTTGCTATACGTACTATGCGGTTTAGTGTGCGGTTAGCGGTCAAACGCGGTTCACCATTACGGTTCCGGCGGTTACCGCGATTAGCCGGATGACTGGGAGCATTGCGGCTGGCCGCATTGTGCGCTAAGGTCTATAGAGTTGAAATCGGGTACGTTGTGAAAAAGTTATTATTGAGCCACAAAGAACAAATTTAAATAAGGCAGTATTATTGTTAGCCAGATTGGACCCTGCTAAGCCTAAGGGAACACAGAATGGTAATAGATATGCAAATTGCGACCAAAATCTTGTCTCCTTTCTCAGAATCTCGATTAAATATCTCCTTAGCTTGTTTATTTTGTTTATGAGTAGCCTGATCACAATTTTGCAGTACCAATGTTCTTATAATGGGTAATAATATCTATCGAAGGCTTTGTGGAGTGGAAGATGGAGAATACGGAAACAGACTTTGTGCTATAAAGCATTTGCTTTATAATATATTATAAAGAATATTCTTTTCTATTATACATCCTTATCTTTTATACTGCTCTTTTCTGTCATATCACTTGATATTTATCTACAATTTTTAACTAATAATAAATAAATATAGTTCACTACTTTATGCAGCTATTCGGGTGTTAAATGCGAACCAGATGTTCTCATAAGCTATTCATATTAAAATTGAACACGAAAGGTTCGTCTATTTTCCAAACGATTTACGCCGAATCGCGTCCATCGTGTTCCTGCGGAAAATTCATGAAATACCCTGTAAGGAGGTTTCAGTAGTGTCTGGGGAATTGATTTAGAGCAACTAGAATAGCCTTTCACAGCCAGGTTAGCGTGAAAATAGATTGGTCTGCCTTAGACATTACTACGACTATATTATAGTCTGACTATAGGCAACCCATTCCTGTGTCAAAATGTGTGTAGAACATTTTTTTATAATGACAATAAACTGACATTTGTACATCCATTTTTTTATTGCAGGAGTTCAGCAGATTAATTATGTATTTAATTTGTACACCACCGTCATACACTTGTGAATCTCCCGTTCATTCACAAATCCACGGCCCGGGTTGTCTGGAAGAGATCGCTGTTAAGCGATATGGCCGCCCGTTGCTCCTGTTTTGAGGCGAGGGAAAATGCTACCGATTTACGGACAGGCTGGTTCGTTGCTAGGGAACGACACACGTCGGTCGGGGGAGGCATCACTGCAGCAATAGTATGCTCTTGACAATGATCTGCCCGCGATCGACTCAGCTAGTGTGGAAGACTCAGAGGAAGCTGCATGCGGGCAAGCAACCACTATACCCACTAAAAACCCCTCCTCCCTGTCGACCCTCCGCTTTAGTTTGTGAAGGAAAGGCTGAGATTTAGAACATAGTTACGCCCAGTCGAACTTTTAACTGTTTAATGTGACTACAGTCAATTGTTTGTTTCATGTGTGTGTGGTGAACAATAAAGTGTATTTTATTCTATTCTAAACTTTTGATTCCGAGGTCAAACAACTAAAATAAAATAGATAATTAATGAAAATATTAAATTAAATAAAGTTAAAATGTAAAAAAACAATAAAGGTTAAAAAAATTAAAAGAATTTTTAGTCGTGTTCTTAGACAGATCTACTAAAATGAAATTGATGTTTTTAGATGATTATTTTTGGTTAAAAAATGGGCTGATATTCACTTCCCAGAGTTATAAAAAATGTGCCCACTTTTCACAACTGCATTACTATGCATAAATATTTCGAAAAAAGGCGTTGTGATATGCTTTTGAGTATTTTTTGTGTAATATAAATACCTTTTTATTAATAATACAGTTGCAAGCCAATACTAATCCTTTGCAGGTGTCTTATTGCCCCTTTGAATTTGAGTGGTTTATTGTTCGCGTTAATAAGTCTATTTTTATCCTCCGTTGCTATTTTATGCGAATTCTTGGAAGTCATTAAGCGGATTTAACAATTTCAAGAACCATTGGGTGGCATGTCCCTAGGAGGCCATGTCTGATTTACAAATGGAGGAGCGTTGGTCAGTAGGGAATTACGCTAGTCGCGTTCTGACTGCTAACGCGACTGTACCTAATGCATTTTCGGAGCGAGTATTTATAATGACTAGTTTTGTTGTATTTGGCTATCCTTGTGAACTGTGAATTACGTGTGTGTACTTCTAGTAAACTTTGCGATAATTCCAACGGCGGTTTCGAATTTGCATCCTACAAATCCCCTACAAATTCGTAACAATACTTTTATTTGTAATATTAGTCGTTGATTATCACGGAGCACTAACAGAGTCCCTTAATATAATAGAGGAGCACTTCAATGTCTGCGATCCAACATACTTTTGGCCAAGCTTTTTGCCCTTTGAAACACCCTTTGTTGCTCATTCCAGTAATATATATCACTTGAAATATGGTTATCATTTCCAGGATTTATCGTTCTAAGTTTGCATGAATGATTTTACAACCATCATACAGATTAACATGGCCCTGATTGCTTTCTGTGTAAATTCAGGTTTCTCGTGATCTACTCGTGAATCTATTATTAAATTTTCTATTCATTTAATTTCGTGCGAAATATAATAATTATGTATGTTTGGTTAGAATCAGTAACTGTTTTTGAATGAGGTATATTAACTGTGTTAACATGTAGAACTTATATATTTATACTAGAGTTTACCCTACCCTACCCAACCTCTGGTGTGTTCTTCTGGTTTAAAGAGGCTGCAATACAGGTTAAATTGTATTTTTTTTATGTTACTGCTATTTGTCCCGATAGCTTCACTTCATTTTATATCGCAAACAGCGTTGCCAGATATTTTTTTTACTTTCGGAATTTTGGAACTTGTTGAGTGGAAAAAGCGGGACGCTTTCGCCGAAAGCGGAATATAGTAAAAAGACGTATATTATCAAAAGTTTTTGAATTTTATATGAGTTCAAATTACGTTTACGTGACAATAGATAGCAAAAATAGACATTAAAAATTCATTTTAATAAAAATATGATATTTTAAATCAGATTTACCTATCGTTAAATAATTGACACTTATTCATCTTCAGAATAAAAAAAAACAGAAATCAAAAAAGTTTTTTTCATTAGTAAAATATGGCGTGTTAGTGATACAAATTGCAACTTAGAGAATAATGTTATTTTTAACAATTACTTATTCATGATATTTCAGTGAAGATTTAACTTCTTTCTTTCTTCTTCTTCTTTCAATCCTTTTTCTCTTTAATAAAGATGAAGAACTGTTCACAGGACAGTTGTAGATTAAACTGGATGAGTAATTCCGCTTCCTCAGCAGGCACGATCGAGCTATCCCCGAAAGCAGGACGAGCATGTCCCGCGCGAGACATTTAATTTTGATTTAAAAATCGGGACGTCTGGCAACGTTGATCGCAAACTGTCCCATCTCTCGGATGAAAAGTATCTATGCCAGTTTTCGGTGTTAAAACTGCATAATAATATGAACACCAAAATGACCAAATCGACCACTTCGACCACACCGACCACATCGATCACACCGAACACACCAACGACATTGACCACACCATCCACATCGACTATATCGACCACACCGACCACACTGACCACATCGACCACACTGACCACATCGACCACACCGACCACATTGACCACATCGACTAAATTAACCAAAATGACGAAAATGGCAAATCACAAAATAAAGACCTATCCTACTTTCTGGGATAATCTTTACATAAATCTATCCCCAAACTTATCCCATTATCCGGGATGAAAAGTTTTTCATCCTCATGCATTCTCGGCATCGAAAATATATATACTGGGTTTCAACCAATTCTGCCCAGTAGTTTTTCCGTGAAAACGGAATAGACAGACAGACGGGTAAACAGAGTTATTTTCGCAATTATAATATTAATAAGGACTAAGTAAGATTTACCTAATTAAAATATATATTACTTTTGACGAATTGTAATTGTAAAAATAAATTTATATGTTTTGACTGCTGTGATTCTTTCATGGTACCAATATACACTTGATAAATACATCAACACCTAGGGTTTTTCCTCTTGATAATTTCCTTTATATTTAAAAGTAAAAATTCGTTTAAATTCACCAAATGGTAATGAAATTGTAACACATAAAACAATATTACCGAGAAAGAGGTACGGTTACTCCTATGTTCGATTTCATCAATTTAATTCGAATTGGTGGAAATGGAAAAACGGCTCGAATAAATTGTAAATGGAGACAAATGTATGTTTATCTATTTCTTTTAATAATATTAGCAGTGCATATTCGTTCCGCAGCTGGGATCGGGTTTACTAGACTCTGAAAGTGACAGATACTATTCCTATCCCGAATATTATAGCTGGATTAGGTTTGATATTGTTACGAGCTACGAAACTTGAATTAAAATGCTGTTGGAATTACAGAAATTATTATAATTATACCAACACGTATTACATAGGTACAAATAGAACTAGACGCAATAAATCCCAATGTATTGCACAATTCAATAACACGCGCAAAGTCCGTCACTATATAACTATATCCGTCGCTAATCGAAAGCACTACACACGTCTTGCTAGTATCGTAATCGTCGCTCGACTGCCCTTCCCCTCCGTTCGGGCATTGTTTTATACTAAACTATAATACCGACAAAGGCGCTCACTGAGTTAAGCCGCACATCTGGCAAGCTTCGACGCAATGCAATAAAAAAAAACAAGGATTAGTTCGACACTAATAACGGCCATAAAATAAGTACGATATCAATAGGATGTTTTTGAATTTCAAACACGAAGTAAACAAAAGAACTCCGAAAGCAGGAAAGCCAGGTGTGCGTTTTTGTCGGTATGTAACAATATTTATAAAAACGAATGCAATAGACAAGTTGACAACTCATCCAATGAAAATAGTTACCGTCGACTAGACATTTGCAACATTAGAGATACTGGAGAGAATTGTAACATCAGGGATGCTGGCGACCTCGAAAGTGGAATATGTAACATTAGAGATGCTGTCGGCCTCTGGTCACTGATATTGGTACGCAATTGCAGGTTGTTCTGGCGAGATATAAATAATTTCAGTAGGGTATATTTTGAATGGAATTTCCTTCACTACCAGCGTGTAAAATTAAAATAATACAATTCAGGCCAGAAAACCGGCCTAGCCAGTACACGGTTACCGGCTAGGCTGTCTGTATAACGGGGAGTGTTCTGAGGAACTGTTTGACACGGGGCCAACGCCTCAATTTTACAACCGCACCGCTCGCCAGCGACGGTATATTCACCCTCAGTACCTTGAGCGAAATTTATTCCCCATACAACAATGATCTGGACGGAACTTCCCGCCGCGGTTTTCCTTTTGCGCTACGACATGGGGTTCTTTAAAAATAGCGTTATAAAATTTCTTAGAGGTCTGCAACACGTTGGCGACACCCTTATGTTGCAAACGTTCATAGGCGACGGTAAGCACTTTCCATCATGTGGGCCTGTCTGTTTGCCTGCTTAAGATAATAAAAAAGGCTCCAACTTGTATCATTGTAATGAGACACAAGTTTCTTAGCCACTTAGCTACTACGACTTTCATGTATTGTCAATACATGCTTCATAACAAAACTGAAGCATATGTTTTATTAAGGCGACCAATGTTATACGTTTAAAAAAAAAATGCGCAAAAATTATACATTCATCACGCGACTTTTCACAACCTAAACTGACAAGTAAAAATAACACTCGACGTCGCGCGATTGCCAATGATCATGTTTAGTAGCAAGTATTATGAATTTCAGCCGGCGACATTAAAATGTATTAACGTTATGTGTGTTGACATTTATTAGACCCTCATGTAATTAATTAAACGTATGTAATTAATATTTAATTAATGTTATATTGAAATGTACCCTTAGACCGAGAACAAATCATCTATCATATTCAAATGTAATTAAGTGAATTGATTTAAATAAATATAAATAAAAATACACATATAATATTCACAATAATTTCTTATAACTCTAGTCAGTTCATTTAAAATTCTGAACCTGCAGAACTTTCAGTCTGTGCAGGAACGGAGAAACGATACTAATTCCAGCAATCGGATGGCTTGTCGCAAGAGGTGACTAAACTCATAGGGAGGTAGGGCATTTGCCCTGTCAGAAGGCTATCATACCCGATATAGAGTAGGCCACCATAACAATCTTGGGTTGCGCTCCGTGCTCCGAAACTTGGTAGAGTTTTGTTGGTATTGCAAATATGCATAGAAAAAAGATAACCGTCTTCTATCATGATATTGTTACAACTTAGGATCCGACAAAGACAAATTCCACGTACAGATCTGTAAAAGCATATTTTATTACCTGTCGGCATTTGAATTGGTTGTAGGTTAATCCTTTTGTGGTCGTCTTTTTTTGTTCACTTATTTATTGGCATACGTTTCTAGTTTTTGTGGAGAACAGCCTATTGTCCCATTGCACTCGTTTACGGCCATTCAGGAGCATCATTAGCCATGTGTTGCGGATTATAAGTACAAGCTAGTTCTAGGAAATTATGTCGACGTTGCCGGGTGGGCACATTTGCATTTGTGAAGTATAAAACGATGGCCTGATTGAGAGAGGGGGCAGTTGAGCTAAGCGTGACGTGTGGATATTCGGGAATCTAATAGTGACGGACTTTGCGCGTTTCATTGAATTACGACCTTCGGCATTACGTTTGGACTTGTTGTGATCGGTTATATTGGTACCTGTGCTATACGTGTTAGGCATTTTAATTCGAGTCTCAATACAATATGGTCGAATATGCGAACGAATTTTCGCTGGCACATATCGGTTTAAAATAAAACTGCTTAGCAAGAATATCACGCTTTGTTTCCAGCAAAAACATCCGCATGGATAGTAACTCCATCTTACAAGGTTGCGTACCTGCAATAAAGTGCTTTAAATCTGATATGCTTTAACTTATTTCTTCTGTGCGATTTATATTGTAGAAACTTTCCCGAACTTGAGACATAAATATCTTTCTTGGTCAAATGTGAGACTTCCACTCACAAATCATACCAAACTGTCCTTTTCGTTATCTTGCGTTGCCTCGTGGATTCAGTGTAATCCGCGTTAATGGTGGGTTACAAACGATATACGTCACTGGTATGTTATTTAGTACCCACAATATCTATAATATTATAAAATTCTAAACTTGCTGTGTCTGTATATTAAAGCTATTATTAAAAACTTTAGAGCTTATTTTAGATTTTTGTCTATTCGGGATTCAGGTAAAAAAAAGCTATTAATAAAAACTTTAGAGCTTATTTTAGATTTTTTGTCTGTTCGGGACTTGAGAACCTCCTCCTGTTTTTGAAGTCGGTTTAAAATTACTGATACTACTGAAGACTGATCGATAGTAAATTCTTAGACTTAAGCTCTGCGTTACTTTTTATCCAGGGAACTACTCTGGGAGCGGTTTGAAGTTTTCGGATACATAAAAATCAACTTATTCTGACACTGTTTTCACTAAGACGATAGCTTACATTATTTTTTAATGGGAATCCCGCGGGAATATCAAGTCAAGTATGGACAAAGTCGCGGGCATATCCTAGTAATCTATAAGGGGTAGTTGTTCGGTCCTTGCCTAGTATGAGGTAGGTAGAAAATCGCTCCATTAATTTTGCTGTCTACTCTCTTTCTGTGCGAGGTGACGGCCAATGCACAGCAGGGTAGGGGCAGCCATTTTGGACTCACTTCTGTCAACGTTTTGGCAAAGATAGATCGCGCCGTGCGTGTATTAATTTAATATTATATTATGCTAACTGTTAATTAACTGCTGGCCGTGCTAAGAACTTGTTGTGCAATACTGGTCAAAAGAAGTGATCATTTCAACGTGAAGTTGGTGCCGTGCAGTGTTCTTCTGTGTGCTGCAACCTGAACCAAGCCAGGAGTGGGTGGATCTCAAGGTTGGTGGAGCTTCTGCTTTTCTAGCTGACCTGATCCTTGATCAGGTTCAAATCTCTCCCAATACAGTCCATAATTGTCGAACCTTAATATACGTGGCTACAGCGCCGCACAGTAGTTATATAAAATAGTCGATATTAGACGAATCAATGCAATTGAATTAATTTCGTTGAAAGGCACAGAACTAAAAGGTCACTACGATCTTCAATGACATCGACTGATTGAATTTGATATGGATTGCTTTGGTAATATCATCCAAATTGAAAAACAGAATTGATCTGCCTAATAAGGGCTTGATAATTGTTCTTTTAAACTACTAACATAGGTACTAACACGCCAATCCCATAGAAATTTCTCGTAGACGACAGATATACCTGTAGTAATAGGATATATGGCACATTTAACATTATACAGATCTATATCAAAATTTTGGGTAATTGGATTTTAATATCTAGTACTTAAAAATTAGGTATAAAATTGAAGAACTTGATATTTTTAATTAGGTCTCTATAGGTCTGAAGGTGCAATATGAAAATAGGACCACTTGCTTGCTACATATTGTGACATACCTTTTGCTTCATCTGATTAATTTGTGGAAATTTTAAAAATGAAATTGAAAAGATATAGGAGCTTGTCTGAATGACGTTGGTGATTGTCTTCCTAGTGTTTTTTTCATGGTACAGGATTTCCGGAACGCCGTGGCAACTGAAATGTAAGTCATGTCATGTTCCCCGTACGTGAAGATTTTCTCAAGCAACTACGTGCGCATACGTAACACTACAGAAGCAACAAATTGATTTTCAAATTTATATTATTTACAATATGAAACGACACCAATTGGACTCTCGCCTCGTTTACGATATACTTACTTCCACAGTGACGAGCAGTAAAATGATGAAGGAAATGGGAATTGTGACTATGTAAACGGGAAATATTTGATCGTTTGATACTCGCGCTGCTCATGTTCCTGGCCATGTTCATGCTTGCTTGTTGAAACGAGCATAATATTTAAAACCAGCTGATCCGTGCCAACTTCGCTGGCCATCAAAATTAAAAAAAAATATACTTATAGTAAAATGAATCTCAACCAAATATACCCTATGTCACTCAAGAATAATGTAGCTTTCCACTGGTGAGAGAAGTTTTTAAATTGGTTCAGTAGTTTTGGAAATTACTCCCTACAACGTCACAAACTTTACCTCTATATAATATTAGTATAGATACTAATACTAATTTAATATTAGACCTATAGGTTTAATATTTAAATAAGAACAAAGATAAAACATTAAAAAATATATTCAGGCCATTTGTGGAATAGTTTACTTTTTCTAAATATATACAGTTTTATTTGGATTTTATACCTTTTTTACAGCTTTCCTAATGAATTAAGCAGTGAATGAAACCACGCATTCATTATAAATCAAAAACTATTTCGCAAAAATTTAATACAATATAAGTAAACAGGGCAACAAGCGGCTTTGTCCTTTATAGCGATCTCTACCAGGCAAGTCATTAAACTTTTGGTTCTAGTCGCACAATGGCGAAAAATTCTCCGCCCCTTCTAAATTTAAATGTAGGATGAGGAAAATTCTGTAGAAATTAAAGCTGTAGAGAGATATATTAAACGCTTTTTGAAATATGGGATATTTTCAATTTAGAGCTACATAGGCAAGGAACACGTCGTGGTAGCGTAATGGTTAGCGCACGCGCCCCTAAATCGAAGGGCGCGGGTTCGATCCTGGCCGGATTGCATGCACCTCTTAGTCAGTTATCTGATCTAATGTGCATATTGCTACAATTACCACGTGCTAACAACGGTGAAGGAAAACATCGTGATGCAACCTGCACATCGAGATAACCGATGTGTCAAACCTGCCAAGCCGCCTTCGACAAGCGTGGCGGGTATACTGCCCGTTCCCCCTATAATGGGAGGCCCGAGCCCAGCAGTGGGACATTTATGGGCTGATATTATATATTATTTATATTTTATAGTAGGCAAGGAAACTGTAGCAGCGAGTGGTAGAGCTTAAATTATACTTCTGATGGCTTCTAGTAGTATTCACTGTCGAGTGTTGATCGAAACGGTAACCTTAAATACAAATAGTAACAAGTCGTACAGCTAGTACAATGTATATATAGCACAGTGTGTGAGCGGAACGGATGATGTGCGAACTAGATAGAGCAACTATTAATATATGGCGCCCGCGTCACGCTAGTCAAGTAGTTCGTTGTCTGTTGCGATGATTAGACATCTACAGCTCCCATAAACCAAATCATTGAACAATCATTGTATTTACCGAATACCTCAATCACGCACTTGACCCATTTTTATCGCGTCAAAGAGGATAGTGTTCTATAGATACGAAGTCAAAGTTTACTTAAGCGAAACCACCTAGAAAGCTCTCATGATAATAAATATATACGTAAATTATCCGACTGTCTCGACATCCATGAGCGATTAAAACTGACCCTGTTTCTTCAAATCGTATTGCTTGTATTATTTTCGGTTCACTGGTCCGAGTGTCACGTTAACATAATAGAATGTGATTTTATTAGTTCTCAAATAAGATTCTATTCTCGTGAGAAATAGATTTTCATTTAATTATTCGCATGAATAGTTGCAACGTCTCACTACTCACTACATGTGACAGTAAATAATGTTCCTAAATTCGGATTTTCAAGCATGAACACTAGCAA
Source organism: Dendrolimus punctatus (assembly GCA_012273795.1). Taxonomy (NCBI): domain Eukaryota; kingdom Metazoa; phylum Arthropoda; class Insecta; order Lepidoptera; family Lasiocampidae; genus Dendrolimus; species Dendrolimus punctatus. Next base: position 17,372,958 of record CM022540.1, on the reverse strand, counting down.
GAGTAAACTCAGAAGTCGTCTTATTGATGAAAACTTGGAATCATGCCTATAATTAAAAACAACTATATACACACCTGACTTACTCAAACTTTCCAAGGAGATGCACATTGCATTAATAAATATTGTTTAAGTATGAAATTTAGTTTTATTTAGTGTACTATTTATTTAGTGTAATAAAAGTTTACTAAACAAGCAGATTTGGCTCCCAATTTTTTTTTAAATTGTTGTAATGTTTATATTTGGTTCTTTGGCTAATAAATGTTACACGATATCCACCACAGTAGTCATGAGAACCATAGGGTATAATAATATCGCATAGACAATCGTCATAGATAGTAATATTTTTAGTCGATTTATCAGATAATTTGATTGTGAAATAAATATAATGAAATTACTATTTCGACCAGGTACTTAATTTTATAAGCCCACTATATTATCCTCTAGATAATTTAGTGCATCAGTAACTAATTATTATAATTGTTTTTATGATTCTGGCAACACTATGATGTAATTGCTATTTTTTAGCAATGATGCAATGTTATTGTTTTATATAGGGTAGCATTTTGGTATAAAAGGCGGACTGGTGTGTAGACGGTAAAGTTGTGAGGTCTTCGAACCAACAACATAAAGTCAAGTCAAATAAAAAAAACGGTGTTCAGTGCTGTGCGGTGTGAATAGTCACATCAGAGGCTGAACAATAAAGGGGAAACCCTGCTCAAATAGTTAATATTTTATTTGGTACTTTCTTACCCAAATCTCTGCAAGGCTGTTACATAAATTTGCCGACCACTGTCCTAGATCATCAGCATCATAATTTCAGTCATCAAACGTCCACTGATGGACACGCGTGTGTCTGTGGTTTTTGACCTATCCCTACGCGACCCACAAAATGTAATTTATATACTCAAAGTTCGGGACGTCTCGATGGTCAGTTACGTTAATGAATGATAAGTTGTGTGTTTGTCTGCGAAGTTTGAATTTGCCGCCCTTTGAATTGGCCCAGGGCCCATGCCTTGGCTTACCTCCTCCGCCCTTCCTCTCTCTCCCCTGTCTCCCTCCCCCTAGATCCGGCCCAGATTAGACCACGTGACTGTATCCGCTTGGTTACAGTGACGGCTCGCATACGAGCACGTGCTTTAAGATTACACAATAATTTCTTTTCAACTGTCGATGTGAAAGGTTTAACTGACTGTATTCATAGTGTACAAGTGTCAACACAGTTGGAGAGATTTTCCTTTATCCAGGAAATAGTCCTGAGCTATGGAGGGAAACAAACAAATATATATAAAATATACCACCCACCTATTTATAGGCGGTTATCTTAATGATACATCGAGTGAAATAGGAGACTTCACTCCCAAATATTATAGTGACAATGCGGTCTAAGATAGAGCATGTTTGCCTAGAGGATTCTCATGACATTCAAATTGATTTTATATTGACATGTGTTATATTAGAGTATTATAATATAAATTACATACTATTACAATACATGAATACAATGTAAGAAAACTTAACTTATTTGTATTGTATTCTACCCATAGTTCCTCGAGACTATAAGTAGAATACTGAGCCCAGATCACCGTCTTCTATGGGTAAGGTGCCCAGAAGGCTGGCTACGTTTCCTCGCTTTATATTCATACATAAAAGTTTATATAAAATATTAATTACTGGGATCAGACGACTTGTCCTAAGAGGGGATAAAATAATTTCAGCCAGGTGGTAGGGCATTTGTCCGTCTGGATGGCTAACATCTCTGGTTTAGAGTATGCTGCCCTAGTTGCCACAACCTTCAGTTGTGTTCCGGCATTAATGACCAGGTTTCAGTCCCATCGCGGCCGGTAACACATTTGCAGCCTACTTGGTGTTACGCATGTCCATAGGCGATGTTAACCATTCTCCATCAGACCTCCAAGTCTGTAACTTTCACAAAACAACCAAGCCAATGTGAGTCAAATCCATTTGACTGTCGATGGTCACATATCCGGAGTCTCTATTTCATTTTTTTTTTGAGGCGAGGCGAAAATGCCTAACCGATTTACGCACTCTCTGGGCCGTCACTAGGAAACGGCATGCATTCACAGGGGGCGGTAACGCTAGCAATTGTATGCTTTATTTGCGCTCCGTCCGCGATGGATTACACAGAGGAGTGTGGAGACTCCGAGTGATGCCGCACGGGCGAGCAACCTCAATACCCACTAAAAACCCCCTCCTCCCTGTCGACCCTGCGCTTTTGTTTGTGATGGAAAGACTGAGATATAGAACATAGTTACGCAACAGTCGATCCAGCGCAATAAAGTGCCTGAAGTGTGCCCTGGGAGAACACACTCCACTTCGAGACGGGGGTAGTTGTTAAATCCCTTGCTTTACCTAGTAGCTAAGGGCCCCCTCGTTCCGGAACCTAACTCAGGGAGGGAAGTAATGCGCGTACCTGCCTCTCCGGGTGCCAGCTGAAGGCCGGCGACCTCGAGAAGAGACCGTAGCACGCGCCGAAGGACTTCGCTCCCTATCCCTTTCTGCGGCCTCTTTGAGAGACATTACTGCCTCGCAAAAAGTAACCGCAGCATCCCAGCGGTCGTCGCTCTGCAACATGGCCGTTACCAAGTCGCCGAGCGATCCGACGGCTCCTACGTGGGTCTCGAGCTCGAAACGCTGCGGCGTCCATGCAGCGCACTCGATAAGCGTATGAAACGCCGTATCGGGTGCACCGCACTGGCGGCAATCCGGAGAACTCTATTTCATATTACATCAGTCTCGTGCAAATCAAGATTTATTCAATAGTGAGCTGAAATTATTTACGGACTATTAAAGCCGTAAAAGTTATGCCAATGCCAGTTCCAAACTCGGGGCTCTTGGGCGGTAATCATCCTGCTGTACTCCAGCAATAAAGAGACAAAATAATATAAAAGTTCCTACATCGTGAAGTCGGTAAGCCCAGTAAACCATAAAAATTGTAATATTTTGAAACATTTTGTTGTTATAACAGTATATATGCACAGCACCGACATCGTGATGTTGACAATTTTATATTATTTTGTCTCTTAATAAACTAAATAAATTCTTAGTCAAAAATCTTTATTAAGTTACTTTATACATTTTAGCTGTAGGAATCGTTTTTATTTAAGATTTATTATTTTTTATTTTATTTGTTATTTTGTAGTATCTAGCTAGGCTTACGGAAGGTTCCGCGCGCCTTAAAAATAAAGGTCTAAAGAATCGGGAACGGAAAATTTTCAAAAAAAATGTTCCTAAAATAAAAACTACCAAATGGCAACTATTCCGCATCAAACTAAAGAAGAATCACGTAAATCAGATCATAAATCTCAGTGTAATCAGTGTACATAAAAAAATACCAACCAAATTGAGAAACTCCTCCTTTTTAAAGTCGGTTAAAAAGGACAGAAAATTATTAACAAGGAAACACCAACATTTTTGTACAGAAATACAGAAATTTATCAAATAGTTTGTTATCAAAAGATTTGTTCAAATATTCCCAACAAGTAGTTGGTAAAAAGCGTTTCCTTGCAGTTTTCCATTTCACTGGGCAAATCTGGGTAAGTTCGTCGTAAAAAGATACGTTCCTATTATCATAACAGAAGCTTAGAGACGAGGAAATAACGGGTATGGCTATACCAGGTTACGATGCGACCAATAACCGTTCATGACTTTCGACTTTTCAGTTAGTTCTAAATTGATAATGTTACCATCAAAATAAATTTTTAAAAATATACATTACTTAATTACATTACAGTTTGGACCACCTGCATATTTGTAAGCAAAACACATTTATTACCCATCGGTGTTTGAGCTAATAACATTGAAACGCTTTTATGACCGTCTTCTTTTGTTTACTTTGTGTTTAAAATTTGTGATTGGAAGCACCAGCCCACTGTGTATTGTAATCTTTATGGTAGTCATTAGCCAGGTGTGATTCTTAGAAAATCAGTACCCGCGGTCGTGCAGACATGTTGTATTTGGACAGTATAAAGCAATGCCCCAACAGAGGGGCGAGGCAGTCTAGCGATAAACACAAGCGAAGCTAAACGTGTGTAATGCATTCGGAATCTATTTAGTGACGGACTTTCCGCGTGTTACTAGATTTGTACCTGTGTTATACGTGTCTGTATAGTTCTAATAAATTCTACAGTAATTCTAACGGCATTTTAGTTCGAGTCTTGCAACTCGTAACATATATACATAATTTATCTGTCGGTACTTAACATCATGAACAATGCAGCATTTAAAATAACGCATTAAATCGGCCTATATCTGTAACACTATCGCAGATGGAAAACACCTAAATTCCAATAGGCATCAAATCTGCGGAGTGACGCTCGCGGACCGCGTTCGTAATACTGAAGTAAGAAAGAGAGTTGGTCTGAAAGAGAGTGTCGGGGTGAAGGTAAGGAAAGGAATGCACCGGTGGTTCGGGCCTGTGGAATGAATGAATGATGAAAGAATGATTAAACAGATATACAATGCAAAAGTAGATGGATGCAGAAGTCGCGGAAGGCCACGACACACCTTCCATGATCAAATTGATCGTGTACTAGCAGAAGGTGATGTCAGGAGCTTTAAGAACAGACGAGCGTGCATGACAACAGCTATGAATGTCAAAGAAGCAAGCGAGGTGTGTAAGAATAAGCTTGTATGGCGCTCTGTTGTTCGTGCCTACCCCGCAAGGGACCTGGCGTGAAGTTATGTATGTATGTATCAAATCTAAATTAACAGTTCGATACCTCTAAGCACATATAAAACATTTAATCTTTCAGTACACGGCCCTCGCAAATTGGAGTTAATGAGAGGAACAGACTACAGAATGAATTCCCATGGCGACGCGCGTTTGACCGGAGATACCCTCAGTTCCCCTGGGAACACCTACATTTGCCACACAATTTAGATAACGTAAAGGCAACCTTTATGGGCGTTGGTATAACAATGTGAATGTTGAAGGGCGACTGGACCTTGGGGGATTCTTTGAACTTTTTCTTAGAATGATGGGTTCTGAAAATTGATGGAGATTTCTGCCGGTTATTACCTATATAATGCAATATTGTATAGTGTGCGTTATATGCAGTTATACTTTTTGACGTGGTAATGTGGTTAACGTTTTGAGAACGTTCCTAACTGACGATGATTTTGGCCTTATATATTATTTGTAATTTTTTGAGCCGTATGATATTGTTACAACCTAGGCCCCGACAAAGACAAATTCCACGTACAAAAAAAGCACATTTAATTACCTGTCGGCATTTCAACTAATTGTAATCCTTTTGTGTTCGTCTTCTTTTGTTCACTTGATGGAAAGCGGTTACCATCGCCTATGGACATTTGCAACACCAAAGGTGCTACAAATGCGCTGCTGCTCTCTTAATGGAGACTGGAACCTGGTCTACTAATGCCGGAACATATCACAAGGTTGTTATGGCGGCATACTCTAGACCAGGGGTTGTCACCATCCAGTCAAGCAAATGCCCTACCACCTGGCTGTGGGTTATTTTGTCACCTTTTACGACAAGCCGCCCGGCCGCAGGAAATTGTATTCTTTTTCTTTCTCCGTTCCTGCACGGATGAAAATGCTGAACTCATGCAATAAAAAAAATCATGCGCGATGAAATAAATAACAATTCTAATCCGAAAATTGTTTTCCTAGCCTTTGAACTGCAGCGAGTCATACGTGAACGCGAATCGGCAGCCTTGATTAATGGTTGTTCAAATTGAAAAGATATTTGTTAAAAGACTATTTCGGCGTAAAACCAACGAATAAAATTTGAAAGCTCGTTCACAGTGGGCTTTATATGCGATGTTATTTCATTTTATGAATTAAACGTAATCAATGTTTCTGGATAGCTTTTTTTTTACTTTTTATAATGAATAGGTTCGCGTTTGACCGGCATTGCGCCTGATGTCAGGCGGATGTCAGTCTAAGGTGGAGCACGCTTACCCAGAAGATACCTGTTCACGCCAGACTTAAAGATACCTAGATTATATTCTTCAGGAAAAACAGACGGCGGTAAAGAGTTGCACTCTTCAGCGGTGCGTATGATGAAAGTGGAAGCATAGCGTTTCGTCCGCTTCGTTGGTATTTCCACCATATATCGGTGGCATGACTGCGTGACTGCGTAGCTTAGTCATTTTGATAAAATATATAATTATAACGAGAAAAGATTTGTATGTTTATAACGGCATTAGTGGGCAGGTTCCAGTTTCCCTTTAGAGAGCAGCTAAGCATTTGTAGCTCCTTTTTTTATTTGTTGAAGCACAGCAGACAGGCTGACGGCCCAACTGTGATGAAAAATGGTTACTGACGCTTATGGACATTAGCAATACCAGACGTGCTGCCAGTGTGCTGCGGCCTTAAAAGAGAAACTGAAACCTGGTCACTAATGCCGGAACACAACCCAAGGTTGTTATGGCGACATACTCTAGACCAGGGGTGGTAGGGAAAATGCGCTACCACCTGGCTGTGGGTTGTTTTGTCGCCTCTTACGACAGGCCGCCCGTCCGCATGAATTAGTATCCTATATCCGTTCCTGCACGGAGAAGACCTTTGGCACCTTTGTTGTTTCAAATGATTATAGGCGATGGTAAGTGCTTTAGATTATGTGGGCCGTCTGTCTGCTAAACTCATGCAATAAAAAAATATTATGGTAATTCAATTTCAACAAAAAGGTCACTTTTTGCCTACATATATACAGTTGTGCGCTGCATAGGCCAACCCATAAGAGCGAACAAATGTACAAACATGCTAAACTTTGACCTCAACTATATCCGCAACGTATACCACGATTTTTGGGCATATAAAGAATTTTAATCCATCGTTTATAGTTGTTTTTTTTAAATAGCTTCAATGTAGAGACACGGCATGTTAACAATATTATAATATTATAGATATAGAAAACCTATGTAAGTTTTTATGTAGTAAAAAGCTACTCCCTAGGGTAAATCTCTAGTATATAATAATCAAAGGACATTTATATACACACAAGTACTCGATATAAGTGCTGTGACGTGTTCATTGACGAGAGAAAAGGTTGAAAGGCTACGAATGCATTAGGACACATTTCAAATTCATGCTTTGGGCTTCGCAAACGGATTAACATGTGCGACTTCTTTCGAAATGATTTTATAATATTATTACAACTCAGGTCCCGAGAAAAAAAAACCACCTGCATATCTGAAACAAAATAAATTTTATTACCTGTCGGCATTTGAACTAATTGTAATTCTTTTAAGATCGTTTTCTATTGTTTACTTATTTATTGGCATACGTTTCTAGAGGACAGCCCATTAACCAGGTGGTTCGGATTATGACGACTACAATACGGACACATTGCATTTGTGCAGTATAAAACGATGGCCTGATTATGGGAGGGGGCAGTCAAGCAAAACACGATCAAAGCGAGACGTGTGTACTACAATCGGGAATCTAATAGTGACGGACTTTGCGCGTTTTATTGAATTACGACCTTCTACATTAAGTTTGGAATTACTGTGTTCGGTTATATATGTGCCTGTGTTATACGTGTTTGTGTAGTACTAATAAACTCTGTAAAAATTCCAACGGCATTTTAATTCGAACGCCGCAACTCGTAACAATATATTTTCGTGTCATATAACAATTGGGTTGGTTTTTAAATTGTATCCTAAATTACGTTCATATGATGCCCTAATATTTATAGCAATTAAGTGCAAATTTAATCTGAACAGTACTACTGTATACGCCACAATGGTCCATACATACGGCCTGATGTTGTAGGTAAGCTTTCGTATAGCTAGGCTGAATAGTAGCTCTTCAACTGATGCCATTCAACGGAGTTTTTGTGTCAACTCAAAGACCACATTTGACGACGCAGTTCACACTTACATAAGACGCATAACTACTACTCAAAAGTATCAATATCCTAGAATGATTGTTCATTTTAGAGTAATTTTTACGCGACTTTAAAAAGGAGGACGTTCTCAATTCCTCTGTTTTTTATATGTTCGTTAGCCGACTTCTCCGTCAATTGTAAACCGATTTTAATTTTTTTTCTTTACTCGTAAATGTATACTCCCGAGGTAGTGGCATGGTCACAATCAGGATCTGACAAGTGAATCGGATCTCAAGGGCCATCAAGCATAACCTTGATTAAAGAACGCCTTGTGCCTAAATTCTTGGAAAAATCTTGTATACGCGTGTTGCTATTACATTTTCTACAGGTGTTTAATTTTGTATATGCATGATATGCGATTTTTTCGTCAATTGAGGATCGATTTTTTTTTCTTTACTCGTATGTACTTATGTACATGTACATACTCCCGAGATGGTTCCATGGTCATTAAGTCAGGATCTGATGAGTGGATCCCAGAGAAATCGAGAAGATCAAATCGAGAGCGTCCCTTATCTAAGAATGCCAAAGGCCTACATTTTTCCGAAAAAAAGCTTGTATACGCGTGCTATTTTAATTAGCTAATTAACTAATTACACATTTTGCAGGTGCTTAATTTTTTTATAGGCATGTTACGCGATTTCTCCGTCAATTATGGACCGATTTTCAAATAGTTTTTTTAAATTCCCGAGATGGTCTCATAGTCAGGTTCTGATTTGTGGATCGTAAGGAAATCGAGAGCAACCCTTGTTGAACAGCATATACACCAAATAATAAGATGACAAATTAGTGTACTCGTGCCAGTTGTGCAATTTCTACAGGTGCTATTATATCTATATTGAAATATAAAACAGTTTTTTTTAACAAAAACAGACCCTTGAAAATTACTATGTTTTATAAATTTGTTGTTGTTCTTTTATGTTTTGCTCGGCACCGAGTTCTAGATGTTGTAAAAAAAATTATATATTTAATTTTTGGTTTTCAGTGTCAAGTTGGTTTTGTTTTTGTTCAACTCTTTTATACATTTTTATAAAATAAAACTGTATAGTACAACGTCCCCTTTAATTCTGATTAGTTATCGTCTTTATATGCAATATACTCTGTGACACCAAGTTTAATCAGTTTTGTTTGAGACGTTTGGTTGAGGCCATGAGCCTCTATCAAAATTTTACAAAACGACTCATTGACTCTTTAGGTGTTCAGAGAGCTGGTGCCTACCTCGGACAACAGATCAGTATAGCGACCAAGCGAGGAAACGTAGCCATGTCATGTCGTGTCATCGTCATGCAATGAATAATAATCTTTAAAAAAAAGCTTTTAAATACAAGCTTTTGAGATCCTGGATATCATGTAGCAGTAGAGTGCAAGCGAAGACAAGTACAACGAAATACGATGGGTCTATCTTGTTTAGTACAGGAGTTCCTATGGCCACCTTCCGAATACATCATCAGATCAGTTCCATGGTTCCATATTATTGTATTGTCACGCGATACACATAGGTGTGCAAAATTTCAACTCAATCGTAAGCCGGGAAGTTGGTCAAATTTAACTTTCAAGATTCCATACAGAACTTACATATAATACGGCCGGCGTATCTTGGCGAATGTGAACACAGGCTCTGCAAACTTTAGCGCATGTAAACTCGTGAAGAAAATACAGTGACCAACTAGTACAAAGCAATGAAAAGATACAGGGATGAAGGGCGACCAATTGTATTCACTGACGAGTGTACATGCTCTAAAGTTCGCAGAGCCTATATTCACATTTGCCAAGATACGCCGGCCGTATTATACATAGGTACATCCATTACAAGTTAAATAAAAGCTTGTAAAATTGTAATAGTAGTTTCAGACGAATTATAAAGTTTTTTAATGATTGCAGTCATTCGGGTCGAGGTCTCCCAAGTTAGTTCAATAGATAAAAAATGGTATATGCATTAAATTAATTAAATTGTTTTTCAATAAAACTTAATGCTGGTATATTATGTAACCACTCAATTAGTAAGTTTATTTGAATACTTGACAATATACGGGGTACTAATTTGTTCTGAACAGTCGACAATTACGTCATAATTTTGCTAAATATACTATCAGCAAGAGTTGACTTGAGGCCTGAGCGGAATGCGCGCTCCCCTCCCGACTCCCGCCTTCTCACCACTCTCCCCATCCCGACCCCCGGTTTCTTGCCGTTTTCGCCATGAACGCGTCAGTACCTTGCACTTACGTCATCCGAGCGAAGTCTCAAGTTAACTCTTGCGGGTTGTAAATGACTATACTCTGATTTTTAATTACCTGGACGAAAGTGACAGCTGCGATCGACTTTCTTTTATATCGCAAGCTTGGAGTAACTCACTTTTGTGAGTTGAATCCTATAAAATATCTGTAGGATTCAACTCACACCACTCATTTATGAATAAACAAAAAGGTCGATGGCAGCTGTTATTTTGGACCAGGTAATTAAAAATCAGAGTATACCAAATTTAATTTAATGTTAACTAGTTATTTTTCTCTGCAGGGAATAAATGCGAGATACACAAATTTTAACAATGTTATTATAAGCGTTAATGATTTTACAGAAAGCAATGGTCATTATAATGTTTTGCTATGTTATAACGTAAATTTTATAATACAGCTGCTTTAAATTTCTTTGTAGATACAAAATAATGAGAGAATATATCTTTGGAACGAGATGTGGCAAGATGTGATTTGCCCTGAGCTACCATGACACATTTTATCAAAACACTTGCAGTGCTCGCGACGTCGTCCGCGTGGAATTGGATTTTTAAACCCCGATTTTGAAACATTTTTCGTTGGTACTCCTTTTTTTTGGTCTTAGCATGATGATATATAACCTATAGCCTTCCTCGATGAATGAGCTATCTAACATCGAAAGATTTTTTTCAAATCAGACCAGTACTTCCCGATATTAGCGCGTTTAATCAAACAAACAAATAAACTCTTCAGCTTTATTTATTAGTATTAATATTACTTTTTAATAGTTCACCGCAAATTAGGATAGTGCTGTAGTGTTAAAAACCTTGTACGATATCAGTTTTTGCTTCACCGGTCAAAATATCAGCACGTATTTTCCGATCCAATTATGTTCTGGCATTCATTTGTTACCGCACTAATTAAAAAGCAGGTTAGTGCTGAAATTACAGTACTGGCTTTACTCTGTGTTTTATTAAACGCGCCTTCATTGTTTAGGTATTTTGTTAGAGCTACTACAATTGTATGTCACCGTTTGTGTAGTTCTAACATAAGATATTGAGTTTAATAGCAATTTTTACTAAAGAAACGTTGTTGTCTCTGTATTTCTTACATATACTGTATAATTGGTAACGTACGAAGTCATTTTTTGTGCGTGCTTACACACCATTTCAAAGGTATTTCGAAACAAATATCTATCTTTTTGAGATTATTAACTTACGGGACGAGAATTTATTCTGCTGTAACACAATTTTAAACTACTACGGGGAGCAATGATTGTCGCATTACAGATATATTTTTTAAATAGGTTCAGTGTATAGTCACAGCATATTTAGTTGTTTTTTAGATTATGGCTTGGTTGCTAGGCCTTTATGCCAGATCTTTGTTTACAATATAGGTTCTTCATTTGCTTAAGCCTATGTGTAGCCACAGCTGAACTGTAGGTAATCAGCTAGTGTAATTCAACGGAGTTCTTGTGACAACTCAAAAGGCCACATTTGACTATACAGTTCACATGTCTCACAAAACATATAATTACTAATTATAACCAATCAATATCCTATAACCATTGTTCATTTTAGAGTAATTTTACACATTTTTAGTGAAACTTTTTTTTTTAATAAAACTGCACAGCACTTCATCTCATTTCAGTTCCCGCCAAAAGCGGCATATTTAGAATTTTATAATAATATACATTATTACTTGTATGTTGCTAAAGAGTTTCTCACCAAGATACCACATGTTGCGAAGCGGTGGTAAATTAGATTCGGCTCCCATAGAGTAAATAACAACCATAAAGAAAAATTAAAATTAATTATTAAAATTGGACCCTCAAACTAATTTTAAAAAACGAAAAATAAATAAATTAATATTGCGAAATGATTTCTTTAAATTAATTTAAAAAGTTTTATACCTTTTAACATGATGCAGAACATGTAACTGTTAAAACGTTAGAGTTATTTTAAATCTAAATAAACTTAAATCTAGACGTTAAGCGAATGAAATAAGGTATATTTTCAAGAATTTTCAATTTGAAAAAGCATTAAGTTAATAAGCTTTGAAAAATATCACTTTGTGAGCCGTTTAGTTGAAATGAAACTTAAGGCAAATATTTCAATTGGGTTAAAAGCTTTCTTTTACCTTTATTATAATTATATTTTGAATTTGGGAGTAAATTGTGAAGGTTTTAATTTTTTAAAATAAATATTTTGTAAAAGTATAAAAAGAGGAATAATGTAGATATTGGAAACGATTTATGCAAAGTGGAGAGATTAATTGAATGATTGAGATAGAAGATGTTTTGAGATGTTTTGGTCCTTCTTCAAGTTTTTGAGTTTTTCTATCTGTGCAGGAAGGGAGAAAGAATACAATTTCCTGCGGCCAGGCGGCCTGTCGTAAGAGGCGACAAAACAACACACAGCCAGGTGGGAGGGCATTGGCCCGACTGGATGGCTACCACCCCTAGTCTAAAGTATGTCACCATAACAACCTTGAGTTGTGTTCAGGCATTAGTAACCAGGTTCCAGTCTTCCTTAAGAGGGCAGCAGCGAATTTTGAAGAACCTTTGGTGTTGCAAATGTCCATAGGCGATGGTAACTGCTTTTCATCAAGTGGGCCGTCTGTCTGTCTGCTGAAATTCTGCAATAAAAAAAGAAAGAATATACCGATCATCATGAAATTTGGTATATACTTATGCAGTTTTTGATAACGGGGAATCATGTTTATCTAATTGCACGTATACAACCATTACTTCTAGAGATTAGAAATGGACGAACTTGAGCTATCTAATATAGTTCTTGGAACATGGTTCTAGACTCTTGGAGCCATGCAGAAAACACTATTGTTAAACAAATCAGTATTACTTATTCAGCGGACAAAATATTTTGTGATTGTGGTGTTTGTTTCATTTCACTTCTATTACGAGTTTAGGTAGGCAATAATTATCAATGTTGGCATGTGAAGAATATGAATAAATAGCTTGTGACACGACCCGCTAGCCAGTATAACATAATCTTGATACACGAAGATAGGTAAGACAATGCTGCTTTGTTAAATTCACTCTTGCGTAATTTTTAATCAACTTTAAAAGAAGGAGTTTATTTAATCGTTTTCTTTGAATCGAAAGGTTACCTTTACTATCGAATTGGTCCCATTGTCAGCATGTCAGAATCTAATGAGTGAATTCCAAGGAATTAGAGAAACCTACCATAATGGACAACCAGCTATTCGTAACTCGATTTCTGTGAACTCTAAACCAATTTTATTTTTTTGTCCTTTACTAGTAAGTCTTTACTCCCAAGATGGCGCCATCGTTACCAAATCAGAATCTGGTGAGAGAATTGCAGGGATATTGAGAGTAACCATTACTTATTAAAGAATGCCATGCGCCTAAACTCTTGGAGAAATGAAACTCTTGTATACGTGTAGTGTGTAGCTATTAAATTTTAATTTAAATTTTCTACAGGCGCTTATTTTTTTTATATCGATGTTACGTAATTTCTCAATCATTTGTGGATCGTTTTTTTTTCTTTATTCGCAAGTATATACTCCCGAGGGGACTCCATGGTCAGCAAATCAGGTTTGATTAGTGAATCCCAGAGAAATCGAGTGTAACCCTTATTGAAAAACGCCGAGAGCCTACAGTTATTCCAAAAAAACTTGTTTGTATACGCGTGCCAGTATTATACTCTCTGTACGGTGCAGGTGGTGTACTGAATGACACACCCCTTAGCAATGGACTGTATCTATTTATAGGTGCTACAGCAACAATAGGTATGATCAACACTACTGTACTAAACGGCACGTTAAAGGTCAATCAACACAATTTAGCACTGGAACACGGATATTCCACTGAACACTGATAGCACGAATTGTATTGATTTCGCCGATCAATACGAGTGGCACTAATCAAATACACTGATCCACAAGATTCACGACAGTCACGCTGAGGGTCCAAATGGCTGTAGAGTTTCCCGAATGCTTCCTGGTATTCCGCTTGTTTGTATTTCACTTGTATGTATTTCTTGTTCGGAAACTGTTTGTGCACTTCACCGACTGGTACATTGACTATTCCGGAGGCTCGCACCGTACTTACTAAGGTACTACTTTTAAGCAGACACTGAGTTGCTAATCGAGCGAGGTACATATTTGCGGGGAGTTCCGGGGGAGAGTTCAGAGGCGTGATTGTGTTTGAAACATTTTCTATAGCGTTTAATTTTTTGTAGGCATCTTATACGATTTCTCCGTCATTTATGGTGGTTTTTTTAACTTTTGAAAAAAAATCCAAGAAAATCGAGAGCAACTTTAGTTGAAGAGCATATATATACACTGAAGAGTGAGATGCCAAGTTTGTTTACGCGTGCCAGTTGTACAATTACTGCAGGTGCTTGATATATTATTCCGAAAGCCATTGATGTATTTAAGCAAAACAAAATTACTATACTATTTGTAATTTTTTTGTTGTCCCTTTATGTTTTACTTGGCACCGACTTCAAGATGTTGGAGAAAGAAGTCGGTTAAATATTTGTTTGTTGGTTTTTAGCATGAATTCGGTAAAAAAAATATGTTCTGGACTCGCGTACTTATTTTTTAGCTACAAAGTTATGATTAATTAAATACAAGGTAGTCATTTAAGGCCGTCATTCGCAAAACATCGAAAAATAATACTTCGAATAACTTTCGGAGGGTAGATCAAATATTCAATAGCAATCAACAGCGTTGGCAGCCGCAGTACGCCGTGTACAGAATGGCGATATACAAATTGAATATTTTTACGTTTTCGACGTACCTACTTGGAATAGAACAAAAACTTTTAAGTTTGCTTTAAAATACCTAGATTTACGAGTAACAGTGCCTTGCTCAGCAGCTTAAAACAATAACGTTATCTATCGAAACCGTGCTAAAATAGAATTTAAGTAGGTATTTTAGGTAATTGACATATTTCACAATATTTCGTACCTTGGAAACGATTTTTACCACACTTTTTATACAGCAGCCTCTCGTGACATAAAATGTAATTATGAATGTCAACAATTTCGTAACATGGTTTTGTACTTATAAATTACTTTTCATGGTATTATTGTTAATTTACTATCACCAGTGATAAAAGAATACTGGCTGGTAATTCTAACAGCCAGTAGTTTTTTATCATTCTTTTTCTGTGACATTTTCCACAGGCGCATAAACCCATCTCCTGCCTAAAAAGGCCAGTTTCATCCTTTGTATAACAATATACTATTAAAACAATTTTCAAACGAAACAGCGGTCGTTAAAATACCATGATAAAAACATCACGACAGAAATAATTTCAATTATTCTTTATTCAATATTAATTAATATGTTATTTGACTGGTTAACGAAATGTGCGAAACCCTTGATGGCACCATCGATATTTTGTAGGTTGCTAAAAAGGATTCCAGTTGAATGAATTATCAACAACATTATAAGTATTGCGCAGAAGGTTTGGCCGATAACCACCCTTCCCGCTTCTTAGGGCTGGGACCGGAGCTTGTGTAAGTAGTACTACGAACAAAATGACTGCGGGTCGCGGTTGTAGGAAGAGGGAGGGGTTATCATCGGTAAAACTTCTACGCACGATTTACCTATATACTATACCTATATATAACTGCTACATCGTTTATGCCCACTACCAACGTTGCAAGCAGGATAGTGGTGAGGCAAATAGGTATCACGAGTATGTTATGTTCCATATAATTATATGGTGTGTAAATGGACAGAGTGAGTGAGTTAATACTCACTCTGTTTATTATTCTCCGTGTTTTCTTGTTTACCGGCGTGGAAGTTGTAATTTAAACGCGGTGGTGATTTATTATCAGTGCTGATTGGTTCGCGCTGACCTATCGAGTTTGTGTATACAACATCGCTGCAAGCTTTGAATTGCGGTGACTTATAAGTCGTCTCATTATCATGACTGGTCTCGTCTGTCGGACAGTAGTTAATTTGAATTAGATGCTTGGAAACAATCAGAAAGCAACTCGGATATTCAGTCGAGTTTAGAAGCGACTAGATTGACTCGATTGTAATTTTTTTGTTATTAAATACACTTTAATTTAATTAGTATAGTTTTATTTATTATAAAAACATAGAACAGTAAAACATAAAAGAGAACACGACATAAACAAGAATAGAGAGGTAGCATAGATGTTGAAACTATTATATCTTTACATGCCTTCTAACACTAGTCATAGCTATCCAGTGAACTGGTATTCTTTATAAAATAATATCCAGAAACAGTAATGATGCATCGAATGCAATTCTTCCGATAGACCAAACATCTAGGAATCTCCAACGCTACTTTATAGATCCAAATACCCTTCCATTGTTACGAGTTATTGTATTGAAGTATTTGTAGATAAAGCTGTGCTGTTTTATTAACTTGTAACATCTGTGGCCGATGCGATACGCTATTGAGAGTTAGCGCGGTGCGGTGAATTCAGTTACCCAAGTTTGATCTCTGTGTAGAAATTATTGATGACCAGTTTATAATCTTACAACTCATTAACTTCTTGTCATACACTGAAATTTGACATTACTTGTCTGGAGCTTATGAAGTCAAATTTTATTCGGTAGCAAGGCAAATTAATGGTCGCTACTATAAAGTGAATGGCCATTAATCATATAAAATTTTTATCCCTGCTGAAATTAAGCAAGAATACTAATTTCTGCTACTGATCGTCCTGTCGTTAGAGGTGACAAAGGAACCTTGACTTAGATGGTAGGGTATTTGCTCGTTTGGACGGCTACCATCCCTGGTCCAGAGCAAGTCGTCATAACATGTGCTCCGGCATAAATGGCTAAACTCCATGCCGGCCTTAGAGGCTGGCAATACATTGGTATCACTGTTGGTGTTGCAATAAATCATTTAATCATTGTTGAAAATGTCTATAAGCCAAGGTTAGATAGGTCTGCAGCCTGTTTGCTATACTTAAGCAACTGAAACAAGTTAGTTATATGGCATTCATGGCAGGTTTTCTTAGGCAATGAAAGGGTAGCCTTGGTCCTGAAATTTATTAGTAAGACCGTAAAAGCCCAAAACTGTTGACGATCTCTTGCGGAGTTGGAGTGGATTCTTTCACGGAATCAATTATCCAAGTGTCATTAAAAATCCTGTTGTTTTGCTTGATACTAATCAATGTAACCGCGTTTTTCTTTTGCTTTAAATAGTAAATCTAATTATAAAGACGAGGATTTTTAAGCTTTCTTGTGGACAGATGGTTAAACGATACTTTTGATAGTAGTGGCTATCGTTGCCGATGGACACCTGATAGATCAAAAGTGCTGATGCGTTGCGAACTTCGTTGAGATTTGTAAGTAATATATGTTTACGCCTGATTTAAAGAACTCCATTTTGTAGCGCTTTCGGAAAACGATAGTTATTATAAACTACTAGCTGTCCCGGCAGACGTCGTCCTGCCCGGTAAAAATAGGGGTTGATCGTAGAGGGTTGAAAATTTACGGTTGTATGTATCTTTTAATGCTGTAACATAAAAAATTAGAAATAAAAATAATAATTTTGTATTAATTATAATATTTTGTAAAAATTTTGTCTAAAAAATAAAAATTTTGGGGTGGACTACCCCTAATATTTAGGGGGATAAAAAAATTGATGTTGGCCGATTCTCATAAATACCGGATAAGCACAAAAAATTTCATCAAAATCGGTCAAGCCGTTTCGGAGGAGTATGGCAACGAAAACTGTGACACGAGAATTTTATATATTAGATAATATGAATATACTGCTGTAAACTTCGCTGCGATACCGAACATGTTTAATATAATATATCTATATGTGAACTCGATCAATCAGAACAAATCGACAGCGCCTGTTGAAGTCTTTCATATATTTTAATGTCACTTTCAGAAATATATAACTATACGTGTGATAGTGAAGTCACTCATACCATAAAAGAAAATATAGAAAAAAATCTTCATCATGATATTAATTAATACGTAAAGCAAAAACTTTGTATTCATTTTTACGAAAATTGCGCGAAAGAAGAGTATGAAATTAAGCATAGGTACTTATAGTTTGTACAGCGAAGGAGAGCTGAGTGCTAATATTATTCCAAAATTATGCATAAAAATACATTAAATCAATATAAAAACATTACACACAGGCATATACACTCTTTTGTTATATGTATAGATTTATTTGTTTTCAAATAATTTTTTTGAAAAGATATGATTTTATAAAAAAAATAGATCACATTATTCTTTTATAAAAATACATCAAAGATAAAACACATATTCAATAATAAAATATAAAATCTTGCAGATCACCACCAGCGGGGCCTGGGGTCCAAACTATCGGTGGTTAGGGCTCCAGAGACAGGAACCTCCTCACAATTCGTGCCGTGTCCACGAGTGCTGCCTTCTGTATCTGGCCCTTCACCCAGCTTCCCAGCGAAATCCTCTCTAGATGACGGTCGAGGCTTTTCGCTGACGGTGACAACTATCGGCACAATGCTCGTTGACTCCAGACGCCACAAAGCGGTAACCTCGTGAGCAAGATCTAACTATTTACTTAGTTTTTCTTTTTCTTTCTTCACAAGGTTATCGTCATGCGGGATACTGATGTCAACGAGTATTGCTCGTCGCGCAGATCGATCTATTCTCTCTTTAATCTCTTTTGTTTATTGTTAAAGCCAATTATCAGTGTAGACTTGGCGAAATCTGTGATTATAGAAGTATAGTATATAGTATAGTATATAGTAGTCTTTGACAACAGAACCTTCTTTAATAATGTTCTTATCGTATACAGATAGGATTCTCTGTCTACGGTTCTAACTTATGATCTAATTTATTTATGGTCGAATTTCGACCACTGGGCGACCACTAGTAATAATGAATTATTAACCAGAATATTATCTTCTTCCATACTTTTTTATATAAGACGAAATTAATGTTTGATGGTTTTATTTTGTTAATAACGGATCAACCGTTATTTTAGTATGTAAAATATTAAGTGGTCACGTATAGTTATATAGTTCCGTTACTTAGTTTATGTTATGGTGGAACAAGTGAATGAGTTTGTATATCTCGGATGTGCTTTTAGCAGGGATAGAAGGTACACCGCTGATATAGAAAGAAGAGTGAATTTGGGGAATAGTGTGAATGGAGTGTTAGGTAAACTTCTAGGCGCTAAGAACCTCAGTCAGAAGGCCCAGCTGGCCATACAAAACGCGGTTCTGGTACCTACGCTCACGTATGGAAGCGAGAGTTGGGTATGGAATAGAGAGCATGAAAGTAGAGTAAACGCGGTCGAGTTGCGAGCACTGCGCAAAATCTGCGGAGTGACGCACGCGGGCCGCGTTTGTAATACCGAAGTAAGAAAGAGAGTTGGTCTGAAAGAGAGTGTCGGGGTGAAGGTAAGGAAAGCAATGCTCCGGTGGTTCGGGCATGTGGAAAGAATGTATGATGAAAGAATGACTAAACAGATATACAATGCAAAAGTGGATGGATGCAGAAGTCGCGGAAGGCCACGACACACCTTCCATGATCAAATTGATCATGTACTAGCAGAAGGTGATGTCAGGAGCCTTAAGAACAGACGAGCGTGCATGACAAGAGCTATGAATGTCAAAGAAGCAAGTGAGGTGTGTAAGAATAAGCATAAATGGCGCTCTGTTGTTCGTGCCTACCCCGCAAGGGACCTGGCGTGAAGTTATGTATGTATGTATGTACTTAGTTTAAAAACTTTACATTTTTTATTGTATTGGTTTAAAAAATGGGTTTTAAATAAATAAAAACGAATTCGTTGCGGTTTTCGCTGTTCGACAGCAAATTCTTGAACTTAAAATGTGCTACTTTTTATTCTGGGTATATTTAGAGAATTTTCTGGCAATGAGTGAAAATGTAAAATTAAAAAAAATCCTATGACAAGTTTTATACTATAAAATGTGTGCTATTTTTTTATTCCGAGAATCCCGCGGGAATTTTTCGGGAGGCGGTATGCTCGGGTGCATAAAAATTACCTTACTCCGACACTTATAGTTTTCACTAAAACAATACATTACGTTACACAGTGCCGTAAATAGGGCGGTGCTACCGGTGCCACGGCACAGGGCGTAGACTCTGGGGGGCGCAACAAAGGCCAGACCAGGCAGGACTATTATTTTCTCAATTTGCTCCTGATAAGTTTCCGCTGCGCCTCTAGTGCTCCATTCCAACAAATACGTACCTACATGCCAGCATCATTAAAAACGTCTGTTAAATTAGACAAAAAATCGCGCTCATTTTTTTGGCAGCGCACGAGCGTATTTGTGTTCTAGTTCTTTACACAAATTGTTTTTTCTTCCTTAATATTAGATCATTGGTCCACCAACACCAAGGTCCTTGTGCGTTATTTTATCATCCTGAATGAAATAAAATAGGTCTATACATAGCATTGCGCTAGCTAAGGTACCTATAATATCTAAAAAAACAAGGGCGCAGTTATAGAAGTTTGCATAGGGCGCATAAAAGGTTATTTAAGGCACTGACGTTACATTCTATTTTGAACGCTGTGGCTATTGCATGTCTTGAGAATCCCGAGGGAATTTCAAATCAGAAGTGAAATTCAGTCATTAGTGATGACACTAGGTATGAAACTTGTTCGATTACAGTACAGTAAAGAGTATACATATAAAGAATATTGTCATGGATTGAAGTCCCTTAAAATGCAAACCTTGTAGCTGTCGACAGAAATCTTAAAGAATTTATCTCGACGATACTAAAGTGAAACGTGAGGAAAAATCACTTGAGCTCACTTCGGGGACACTGTTTTCCCTTTACATTTAAAATTTATTAAAGCTTTTCTCTGTCAGGGATAATGTAATAAATTTATAAAATTAATTACTTTTTTTCGTTTCTTCGTGAAATTTAGACTTGATGTTTACATTGTTAAGGCATCTTGGAAGACTATCTGCAAGAACTAACTTGAGACCTGAGCGGAATGCGCGATCCCGTCCTGACGCCCGCCTTCTTACCGCTCTCCCCATCGACGCGTCAGTACCTCGCGCTTACGTCGTCCGTGAGAAGTCTCAAGTTAACTCTTGCGGGTTATATAACCGACTGATGCGAGGCAGCGTGAGTACGTATGTAGGTAGAGCTCGACCTTCCGAGTTTTTGAAAAAATGAATTGCGATTATCCGTCCAGGAATGGAGAAAGAATACAATTTTCTGCGATTGGGCAACTTGTAACAGGCGAAAAATTCAACCCTCAGCCAGGTGGTAGGGTATTTGCCCGTCTGGATATTTATTTATTTATTTAGGCACACCAACAGCACTCACATTATGGTTACATTACATATCATTCACTACAAAGGTTCTGATGTGTGGACCCATTAGGAGTGCACAGCATTTACAATTTAAATGTCAATTCCTAGTAATTTAATTAATTAATGTCAATATTATGCATATGTCAAGTAGAAATATAATAAAAAGTTAATGAATGTAAATAATGTTGTCAAAAGAAAATAAGGAAAGCAAAAAAATCTATCTATCCATCTATCACCTTTGGTCTAGGGTATGCCATAATCACCGAGATTTGTATTCCGGCGTTAATGGCCAGGTTCCTGTTACCCTTTAGAGACCGGCAGCTGATTGGTAGCACTTTTGCTGTTACTAACGTCCATAGATGATGGTAACCGCTTTTCATCCGGCTCATCTACCTGCTCTACTCTAGACCAAGGGTACCCATCCAGAGGGACAAATATCCTAACACCAGACTGTGAGTTGTTCTGTCAGCCCTTAAAACAGGCCGCCCGGCTGCAGGAAATTTTATTCGTTCTCCGTTCCTGCACGGAATTAAGCAATTATTAACTTACAATAAGTGAAAATATTTCACAATAAAAAATACAAACCCCTTGTAATATTTTAATATAAGTAATTTTGCATCTAAGAATTAATAACTACATTATTAAGCTACCTAGAATCTATATTAGAGGAAATAAAACAAGTTAAATAGTTAAAATAATTTTCTGCAAACAATTTTAAATTGAACAGATGTCGTTTCCTCTTGAAGTAGAAACAGCGTTAAATTAAATTTAGATAGAAAATGACATTTTGGAACAACTCCAGAAATCCCAATTTTGTCTGATTTCCGATTTATCCTTGTATACATTTTAAGTTTGTTCAATCTGTGTGGGAACAGAGACAGAATAATGATTCCTGCGGCCGGGTGACCTGTCGTAAAAGGCGATAAAAAAGCAGGCTTCATGTAGAGATTCATTATAAAAATATGGCAAAACTCATGTCTAAAAAGAATGTGGAAGAATTTATAGCATTTTGCATTAGAATAGTTAAAAGCGTAGTACAAAGAAATAAGACATTAGGTCCGTGGGGTCCATCGGCAAAGAGTTTCTTCAAAGAAATTTGTAAGAAACTCTTTGATACCACCCATGATCAGAAGGCTGGTTCGTATTTCGCGCAACGAATCAGCATTGCCATACAGTGTGGCAATGCAGCCAGCCTTCTGGGCACGCTTCCCTCTGGCAGCGATTTGCTACATTCTTTATATTAATTAATCTGTTTATAATTTAGTTTATTTTTAGGAATATTTTTGGAAACATTCAACATTATTGTAAGTTAAATAAAAATATTTATTTAATTTTAGGAAGACATTAGATATATAACATGTGTAATTATTATATATTTAAGTATATATAAGTAATTCGCAGCAAACCAATAGTAAATAAGAAAATATCTCACAATCCATAACTAAGAAAAAAAATAAAAAACATAAAAATACATATACAATAAGCATAGATAATAAAATAGAAATAGTCAAACAACCTAGTAGTATATAAGATAACCAAAAGCTTGCTGTAGTATGAGAAACTAACCAGTAAGATTGTGCCTGTATTTAATCACAATATAATACACAGAAATATGTAATAGAACAACACTTTTGAATCATGTTTAGACCAGTATAACATGAAATTGTAAATCTTAGATATAACCAAAACTGTAATAGATAATGTAGACAAACCATGTTTAGACCAACTTAACTAAAACTGTACAAATTACTGAAACAAAAATGTAATAGCATTAAGAAAATTTTGAAACTATTTTTGAAATAAAAGATCCAAAAGAAAAGACAAACAAACAAAAGAAAGAAAACAAAACAAAAAAGAAATAGATAAAAAGAATAAAACAAACAAAAGAAAACAAACCCCAAAAGATATTAAACCCGAGCAATCTTAGCTAGCTTGGCGAGAGGAGATTAAAAAGAAAGGCGATAAAACAGCCAGATGGTAGGACATTTGCTCGTCTGGTTTGCTACCCTGGTATATCTCTATAACAACTTTGAATTGTGTTTCAGCAATAGTGGTCAGCCTCCAGTCTCCTCTTCGAGGCCAGCAGCCAGTAGCGGATTTACCAATAGGCTGAGTAGGCTCCAGCCTACTCAAAACGGAAGGAAGGGCGGCAAATTTCAGGGCAATATTTAAATTGTCTTACAGAAATTATGTCTCACTTAAATTCTAAGACTTAATAACATAGTTCTTATGAAGTCCACAGAAACAATTCAACATGTAATGATTCAACACTCAGATAAAATTTTCTATCTAGTCGCTTTTGATGGCTACGGCAGAAACCAATCCATCGATCCCCTGCTTCGCAATCTACTAATTACGACAAGAAAAGATTGTTTAGTTAAGACGGTAGTGCACAATAAGCTAATCGTAAAGTTATATTGTCAAAAAATATAATTAATATTGGTGGCAAAATTTTAATAGCCTACAAGCGGCAAATGTCTAAATCCGCCTCTGCCAGCAGCACACTGGTAGCAACAATAAAAACCTTTGGTGTTACAAATATTCATTAGCGATGGTAATCAGTTTTTAGAAAGGTAATTTTGAATATATTTTTTTTAACTAGTTATTCAGGTTATATGAAACCATATTACTTGAAGTTGAAATAATTTTAGCTAGAGATTATCTATTAGGCGGCGTATTCATTAGCGAACTGTAAGCAAATAAGACATTGTCACGAGGTACTTTTTTTTTTATTTCACCTCCGCCCGTTTCATATTTAAGAAAGAGGGTGTTCATTTCAATACGCTAATACATTGTTATTATTATTATTATATATACCTTAATTTATATAATCTTATTATCTATGTTTATTTCTACTTTTTAAAATATATTTTATCTTACAGCTATTTTGGACTATATACTATACATTTTATAATTTATTTTATTTGTGCAACGTTTTTACCTGCCTGAATTTTTATTGACCACCTTAGTTACTACCTTGATTGCGAACTTAATGAAGTCCTCCCGGAGCTTTCCGCCCAGAAGATCTTGGATATTGGAGCGTATTAAGTTGTTGGAAGGGCACTTTCAGTGTTATACCTGTGCACCACGAAGAGGGGGCAGTCGAATATGATGTGCAGGGGGTTTTGCGAAATTCCAACCTGATACGAGGTACTAGTGTGTAAGTGGCTCACGAGTTTCCTTTAATATGCGATATTTTGCCTTTGATGGGTGACCGCCGCGGTCTTTGATTCGCGGCAAAAACTCAATAATCTTCGGCTCTAGTTGCTTGCGTTGCGAGCACGTAATTTTTAGTTAAAGTAATGTGAAACGTTGTCAGTTACTGTTGCTTTATGTTTCATCCACCAATTTATTGATACATAATTTAGCACAGTTAATGACTTTGGTCAATGCATGAACGTAATACTGAAGTAAATACAGATAATATACATCGATGTAAGAGCTGTCGATAAGATTGGGCATCTGTCTGTATCTGTAAAAATGCCCAATCTCATAAACGCATAAATATCATATTTAATGTTGATTAAAATACTGGTGTGACATCAAGTAAACGATAAGGTTTCTGTATATAAAGTGTAAATTAAATTGGAACAATTTAGCAAGCAACTAAGTACATCGAGAGTCATCCCATATAATGGGATAAGTATCATCGATGCACCGCACACTTACTCAAATATACTATACTTACACACAGTAACAAAAGTAAGTACGTGGTTATTGTCGGCTCGTTGCCACTCGCAAGTGTGTACCCAGCTTTAAATTTTGGCCTTTACCCAATGAGGTTAGTTTCAAGTTTAAACACAAAGCTAGCGGATAATGAGAACGTGGATCTAGTGCAATCCAATTAAAACAGATATGAATTAATGCAATGCTGTTTAAACGCTTGGTACAAGTTTTGCTTGCGACTAAGCTACGCTGGTTGGCTGCTTTCTTTTATATTGACTGAAGTAAGGTAGACCTGATGGTAAGTAGTTATTGGCGGATATTATATATCTTATCAGTCTCGAAGACATTTTACAACGCTCTTCTTAAAAGCCCCATGTCGCAGGGAAAAATAACCTTAGTGGAACTGTACGTAGTGTTTGAAATATTTGCTATTCCATATCAGAACATAATTTAAAAAAAAACAATCATGTAATTAAATGTAATATCCATCTCTTTCCAATCCACTTTGACGCCATAAGTAAAAATAGTTCGAATGTATGCATTTCAGTGGTATTTTAATAAGGTTTCTATAGCTTTTACCTATTGCTTACCGTGAAAACTATCTCCAACAAAGTATTTGATATGGCGTAGCACTGGCTGCAACATTTAATTTTTAAATTTAGAACATAGAGAAATACTCTGTTATTATATTGTTACAACTTAGCCCCCCGACAAAGACAAATTCCACGTACAGATCTGTCGAAGAACATTTTATTACCTGTCGGCATTTAAACGAATTGTAATTATTTTATTATCGTCTTCTTTTGTTCACTTATTCATTAGCATACGTTTCTAGTTTCTTTCTAGTCTATTGTTCTATTGTACTCGTCTACGGCCGCTTGCAGGCTGCATAATTAGTCTGGTGTTGCGGATTATAAATACAAGCTAATTCTGGGAAATTATGTTGACGGGCATATTTGCATTTTTGCAGTATAAAACGATGGCCTTATTGTGAGAGCGAGAGAGAGCAGTTGAGCGAGAATCAAAATCAAGGCGTGACGTGCGTTCATTCGGGAATTTAATATTGACGGACTTTGCGCGTTTTATTGAATTACGACCTTTTGCATTACGTTTGGATTTGATGTGTTCGGTTATATTTGTGTTATACATGTTTGTATAATTCTAATAACCTATATAATAATTCTAACGGAAATATAATTCGAGTCCCGCAAAACTCGTAACAATAGTATGTCAAACCTGTCTTATATTATACACCATTTTCTATACACACATGTGTGTAGAAATTATCTATATTACAGTCCGTTGAATAAGGAACATTTAAAAAAGCGTTTTACAAAAGCTATTATGCACTGGTTTTGCTCAAAAGTAGAATTCGTAAGGAGAACCCGCTGTTTCCGTGTAGAACGTGCCGAAACGCTTACAAATTACCCTAAAGTCGTATTAGAAGTTCGAGTAAGTTCCTATTGGACCGATAGCTTCAAATTTGAACACGTTTCGAAATTAATGGAGTTGGCAGCATCTACAACCATTGTAAGATAAACTACTTATTAGTTACAATTTAACGACGGCCAGTAGACTATTAATTGAGTTTCAAACTTAGTTAATAAGACGTATCGGTCTTTCGGTTTATTAACCGTCTAAGTTACAACATAAATTAATTAATAACGATAAAAGTTACATGTATATAGAATAACAAATAGATATGAAACTAGTGTATCTAGATATAAATGTACAATTTTTTTATTGCCTCAAGCAGGCAAACAGGCAGACGGCCCACCTGATGAAAAGTGGTTACCGTCGCCTATGGACGTTTGCAACACCATGGGTGTAGCTAACGCGTTGTCGATTTCTAAGAAATTTTATAACGCCCTCCTTAAAGAACCCCATGGCATAGCGCAAAGGGAAAACCGCGGCGGGAGGTTCTTTCCAGATCATTGTTGTGCGCAGAATAAATGTTCTAGAGAACCGTTGCGTAGTTCAGCGTGGGAGCTCAAGAAAATGAGGGTTAATATCACGTCGCTGCCGAGCGGTGCGGTTGTAATAGTGAGGCGTTGGCATAGATTACCTATTATTACAACTAAAGTCCCGACAAAAACGAAATCCACCTGCATATCTAAAACAAAGTGTTTGGAATTGAACCTCGTCTCCCTTAGTGTTTGGAGGATGTTTGAAATGAAACCTCTGTTTTATTCCATGAAGTTTTATAAGTTGTTTTTTTGTTATTTGTCAATATGTTTAAATTCGAGATTCCATATATATATAGATGTAGAATAAAAGACGTTTTTGATTCTCTTATAAATTATTAATAATTAAAGCCTCGAAAGATATTGTTGATCCGATTTTTTAACACAAAGCACATTTATTACCCGTCGGCATTTGAACTGATAACATTGAAATTCTTTTATGATCGTCTTCTTTTGTTTAATTGCAATACGGCTTATTGTTGTATTTTAATCATTAGCCAGGTGTTACGAAGTTTAAAGTAAAAGCTGATTCTAGGAAATTCGGGCCACCTATCTATCCTAGAGGGTGCGTGAACCCCCGGGGAACGAGTGCAGTATGGCGGTGGACTGATGGGGAGGTAAGTAATTTTTTCCTTATTTCTTCTTCAAAGTCCCTTTGCTTTCTCCCGGCCATCGCATCGCGCCTGCAGCAACCGAATAGATTTAGGCTACGTTCCACTAGGGACTCACAACGACCACGTTCACGACCGCGATTTGTCCCGTTCCACTTGCTAGCCGGCGTTACAATCGTAAATCCAAGTGGAACGGCTATTCGGCCCACCTCTTGACATGGGTTGTGAGCGTTGTGTGATCGAAAATGACGTCATTAATGACGTTTTCGCCACGACCACAACGACCGCGGTCGCCTTGTGTAACGGCTAACTGAGCATTTTGGGCGTTGTGAGCTACTAATTTTTGAGTAATATGACACAACGTGCATGTATACATTCATTGTGTACAGGCAAAGAAACTAAATTAATACAGCTTGGTTAATATGTATATTTATTTATTGGTATTAGGTTCAAATAAATTTTTTATATTTAGTGTGATTATATATTACTTTTTTTTTCTTAGGACTTTGATAGTTTGTCAGAAAGTATATAGATGTATAGGTATCTATTATGTCTTTATAATGCCACATTTACCGCATGTGCGCCCTGTGAGTATATATGTATGTGTTTCATATCGGTCACCACGCTCAAAAAGTGTAACTTGAATTAATATCAAAGAAAAAAAATACTGCATAAAAAAAATAAAAAATAATAATAATTGCATAAGTTTTTTTATTGTTTGATACGGGTCGCATGGCATATGTGATTGAGGAGGTGGGCACTAAAAAATCAGCGCTGTCTCGACCTACGGTTCGGCACAGCAAAATGCTGAGTGCCAACCTCATTTTCAAATGCGACATACAATTTCTGTATCTGTATAATTTCATATATACTTTGTTATCTTAGTACTGTTTTGTGTTGTGTGTAATAGGAAATAAATATTTTTTCTTTCTTTCTAATGGAACGCCCTGTTAGAAGTTAATTAACAGCATCTCAATTATATTTATAACTACCTGACCCGGCAAACTTCGCACCGCCTCAGAAGTTTCTAAGAGAAAACGAAATCGTTGTTTTTACTATATTTCAAGCATTTTCACATACTTACCCACCTTTTAAACCTTCCCTGGACTTCCACAAATAATTCAAAATCAAAATTACCCAATCAGACGAGCCGTCTCGAGTTTTAGCGATACTTACGAACAGCAATTGATATATATATATATCAAGGGGTGAAAGGCTGTTATTTTTAAGCGACATTTTGTGTGATACTGAACACAATGGGTTGTGCATCCTAATATCTCCTAACTTAAAGAAATATAAAGAACCTGATGTCTAGTTTCAGTCTATGTTCTTTCTTTTAAGTATGGTACATAGTTCGTTATTGATGTGTTTTTCTGTGTCATTTGAGGTTTAAACTTTTCTCTCGACAATTTATAAAAATGTCGTTTAAAACAAATAGCCTTCCACCCATCGATATATAGATTTCTATAGTACCTGCTATAAGAGTATATTGCTTTTAATTTTCCTCTCTCACAGCTAATTACTACGTCTATATAAAGTTAAATTAGTTCGTGTAAAAGAAAACCGTTCACACAGATAATTTGAAACTAGATGAATCTACATTTAATGAAATATTCAATTATGAAAGACTCCTTTTTTAGATGGTATTTCACGATTTGTGTCTATGATTATTGACGTTATAAAACAATCAACAAGTTAGAGGCCTCAGTCAAATATTAACGGCCTTACTCATAATAATCTTTTTAAGAAACGATTAAATAAGAGGAGAATCAGAATCAGACCCTAATCAATGAATATCTTTTTCTTCACTTATAAACGTGTATTACCTGTTGTTTACCTAAGAGGAGCACAGATAATCGAAATTTGAATGAATAACA
Organism: Dendrolimus punctatus; assembly: GCA_012273795.1. Classification (NCBI taxonomy): domain Eukaryota; kingdom Metazoa; phylum Arthropoda; class Insecta; order Lepidoptera; family Lasiocampidae; genus Dendrolimus; species Dendrolimus punctatus. The sequence goes on along the minus strand of CM022540.1, from coordinate 17,343,483 downwards.
TGGGTTGTACCCAATATTTGACTAAAGAAGAGTTTATGGGTAAGATTTTCACTAATCAATTAGTGAGCGGTTTCTTTAAATTTAAGAAACGATTATAAGTAAGGCCCTAAGTGTTTAATTGACACACGAGAGAGAGTTCATTTGACAGCCCGAACATATATTACAATCAACAATTCAAATTACGAAAAGACAGAATTGTTTGTTAAAAACTGTCAATATCCTACAGTAGTGGGTACATGGGCTTCTGGGCTTGACACCCTAAGGAGCCCTAAGAATCTGAGGCTTATTACCTCTAACGAGACCTGTCAACGCGCTTGATTGACGTCTCGCGTGACCAAAAGGCTAGCTTATACCTGCGGCAAAGTATCAGCGCTGACAGCAATTCGGAGTCAATTATATACTTATAGATTTGTGTTATATTGTAGGTTTACTATTATTAATAATGTACTTAATTTAATTTATAATTATTTGTGTAAATTGTTGCATGAATTTTAATGGAAAATACCCCCAAATTATAAAAACTACTTATCGGTTATTATCCTACTTTTATTGTTTAACTTAAATACTTTAACAAATAATCATTGTACATTTATTTTATTCTAATATATAAAGCTGGAGAGTTTGTTTGTTTGTTTGCTTGAACGCGCTAATCTCAGGAACTACAGGTCTGATTTGAAAAATTATTTTAGTGTCAGATAGCCTATTTATCGAGGAAGGCTATATATCATTACGCTAAGACCAATAAGAGCGGAGCACCAATGTTTTTTTAACTTACTTTTTTTAAACGACTCCAAGCGGATGAAGTCGCGGCAGAAGCTGGTTAAAAATAAAACTGCAAACCAAAACATAGATTTTTTAAGTTCCCACTAAAACCCAGAGCAATATTGTACGATACATCCATCCGCACATAATATGTTTGTTCAGTACGTCTTGCTACATTAATTTTGCTTTCTTGGATATTGCAAGTTATTTTTAGTTTAGTTATTTTATGCTAAACAGATCCATTTAAATTATATCTTTGTTAAAAATAAACACAGGGAAATTAAAAAGAATCATTCGCCGGGGAATGTTTCATTTTTAATACGCTCTCTGAATGTACAGTAGCGGTATGAAAATGTTTGCCAGTTTTTAAATTGATTCATTTAACGTTCCGCTAGCACATTTTTTTCTTTTTTTCCTTTTCAAACTATGTCACAGAACTGACTGTTCTAGAGAAAATTATGTTAACTAATTGACAATAAAATTTAAAATTACTTAGATCAAAGTTGTTGGTTTCCTTTATTGTCTAAGAAGATTGTTACCAATCGTCCATTATGACAGTTTTTTCAGTTGGTTGTATGCCGCTGTCTATTCCTTCTTGTTACCAGATATTCTTCAGAGGGGTCCGAATGCCCCACGATGACTGTTTAGTCGTAGTATGCTGAGGTGTTTTCTTCGTCGGCTATTTGATTACTGATGCTTCGAAGGTTGCATGGTGTTCTTCAGCGGGGTCACCACTTGTGACGGTTTGTTTTTATGTCTGTGGTGCGTCGATGGTGTTACCCCATTGGATGAGGGTGACGCACCACTGGCGAGAGCCCATGGCTGCAGCGGGAGCTAGGCTGAACCGCTAGAGGGGAGTACAATATAAGACGACGTGTGTTGTACTCTCTATGTAATTATTGCTTAATTAATTTTATACTAAATTTAAGATTATATATTCAGAAATGTTGACTGTTACGTGAAAACAAATAAAACCTAAACATACATATAACAAGCCATAGAAGAGGTGGTGTATTTGGCTCCTCCACTAACACCATCTCTCCGACGCGAAGGGCTCCTGAACAAACGTGGGCATCATACATATATAATTACGGGCTTACTTATAATAATCTCGTTAAGAAACGATTAGGCATCTCTTAAGTAAAAGAATCAGAATCTGACCCTAATCAATGAATATCTTATTCTTCACTTATAAACGTGTATTATTATTACCTTTTGTTTACATAATAGGAGCACGGAGAAATGAAATATTAATGATTAACATAGGTTATATCCAAAGTATTTGTCTTTTTTATTGCAGAAGTTTAGCAGACAGGCAGACGGCCCACTAGATGGAAAGCGGTTACCATCGCCTATGGACATTTGCAACACCAGAGGTGCTACAAATGCGGTGCTGGTCTCTTAAGGGAGGTAGGAACCTGGTCACTAATGCCCAGGAACACAACTCAAAGTTGTTATGGCGACATACTTTAGACCAGGGGTGGTAGCCATCCAATCGGAAATGCCCTACCACCTGGAAAGTGTGTCTAAAAAGGAGTTTATGGATAAGATTTTAACTAATCAGTTGCTGAGCAGTTTCTTAAAATTTAAGAAACGATTGTAAGTGGGACATTATTTTGTAATAACAGTTGAGCAATAAAACCACATTAATCCATTATAATTTTACATAAGCTTTGCATTTTTTAGAGGACGCAAATTTATTTTTGGGACATGTGTCGGGGGGTCAATAGAAGCTTAACCTCAAGTTTGTAGGGTCGCCACTCTTGTCCCCTGGCCTCCATCTTGAAAAAGGAGTGAAAACACTTTTATGGCGATGTCCCACATGTCTCTAAAATAAAATTGCGGCCTCTAAAAAATGCAATATTCGGTCCTTAAATTGTAAGTTTTCAATGGATTATATATCTATAAAGAAAATTATTTGTTCTTCAAGCATCAATCAAATTAAAGTCCAGGAATTCATAACCGGAGTCTCAACAGGCACACGCCTTTACATTCGTAGATGCATTTGCGAAGGTTTTCTGTATTGACAGATTTGGCACGTACATAGACTACTTATTTATAACCCTGATAATTATTTGTCTATAAATTATTCCATGTATGTGACGTAATATCATGCTATAAAAAAGAATTAAATTATTTCCTTGTCACAAAGGTAGCGTGATTTTTCTTGTCCTTAATTTTAAAAGCGTGTTATACACGTGTATTCATTAATTAAAGTGTTTAAAAATGATCCAATGACGTAAAGCCCATGCGACCCACCCTCCCGCATCATAAATTAATTTTGCACTGGACGTTGCCCCTTGAGCACCTGAGAATAGTGATGTGACTAAGGGAAAGACTCTATCGACATTATTTAAAAAAAACTCACACACGTCATAGAAATTTATAATAGACGAGCGGACTGTCAAATAACTTAGGTTCTTTTTATCATCTTAACAAATGTTGCAGCCGCATAGAAGTCGTATCAACTAACATGGCTTTATAGGTCATAAGTTGATACAAATAAGAGGAGTGAAATAGCGCAATAGTTATTGTTTAAACAGTAATTAAAATTATATTTAGCATGATATTATAAAAGTAAGACGATAGGATGTTATTATAATACTGTACATTTATATGTGTATAAAAATGTTCAAATTTATGTAATATGTCTCCATACAATTATGTATGTTATGTTATTGAAATGTATGTTATACCAAAGCACACGAAGCTGCTTTTCTTGTGAAATTCTCGTCTTTAAGTGACGAGCGAAATCTATCTCATTTTTATCAAAATGACCATAGCAATTGTAACTATTGAAAGCAAACAGATCAATTTTCTCACGCTTAATAGAAGTATTGATAAAATAGTTTTACTCTCAAGTTAAACAGTTTTACGCTTGTTGTCAAGTCGGTTTGTGCTGGATATAGTTAAATTAGTATGCCAGTGTACACATTTATGTAATCTGATTACCACTTAATCTTCCTGTATTACATTTCATACGTACATGGTTCTATACACACATAAATTGTGAGTTGTACTGTTATTATCGCTTTTGGAATTAATTGTTAGTAAATAAATTATTTGTGTCGAGAAATATTTTCAAATAACCTTTTGCTCGACTTTAGTAACGTTAAAACTTCAAAGTGTATATTAATTTACTCTATAAAAACTTAACTGGGAAATGATATTGAATATCATTTTCCGTTTTACATTATGATTACAGCACGAAATTGTATTACATTAAAAATAGCAATTTAGTTATTCAATGGCATTGAAATGTGTAAATGCGGTTCGCACTACGTTGCCATGTTGCTTTTGTTTTCATACTTAAAAAAATTATAGGCTTGAGAAAGCCTGCCCTTAAGCGTATGATTATTATTACAAAGCAGGATTTTATACATTGAAACCTTATCTATCATTATTGGCTAATGTTGGTCGTGATTTAACATCTGCTGGAAATTAAAAAATTCTCTAGTGAAAACTTTGATTTTTAATTATAACTTTATTTGAATTAAATTTAACAGAATTATTGTCGTTTATCACAGAAATTACCCTACTATGAGTTTTAGCGTTCAGAATGTCACTTAAATTCGTCAAAAGGTTACGATTCACAAGTTAACTACCTATTCATTTTCTTATCAAGTTTATCATATTAAAAAAAACACAAAACATTTATATAAAATATATTCATTTCTAATTAATAAAATATTGTTTTATATCTGAAATACAGTATATACTAAGATTTTAACGTAAATCAATATACTCAATAAAAAAATATCAGCGCTATTTTCCATACACAATTTTAAATAAATGAATGAATAGTTTATTGCTAAAATGTATGTACTGTATTTTATCTTATTAGGCGTGTAATGCTCGAATACATGTCAGTTATAAAACTAAATTACATAAAAAATATACGAAATAAAATATTGCAATAAAATTATATGTTTAGTTATAAAATGTTATAAGTCATATGTTTGTCATTCTTATATTCATTTACAGTATAATAAACTTTGTTCAATACAATTTTCTTATGAGACTTTTTAAACAAATTTATAGGCTGAACTCGTAACATTTCTAGCAGTTTATTAAATATGATAGGACTTTTAACATCACTATTTACCAAGCAATTTCTACGTACGAGAACAGGTTGGCCTTACCACATTTACAACACACTAACTAAAACAGCTCGCTTAACTAACTTAATAATTAAATAGGGTACAAGTGAAACTATTGAAACACGAGCACTCGAATATAGTTGATTACGTTTCTCGAGATCTCCGAGTAGCAGTCCCGAAAATATTCCCATCACTAATTAAAAGGGTAACTTCAGTAATGTTACCTGTACATAAGTAATCGGATTATCTCTCAACCTGTATTTAACTTGGCACTTATTTTTGTTATATTTATAGCGAATTTCTGATTGAATTTTAATTAAAAAGAGGCCCTTTTATGTTTGGGACACGTGCAGATTAAGGCTATTAATTTGAATTAGTTATTTTGGAGAATCGTTTAATAAACGCGCCAATTTTTGCCCGTTTTAATATCGAGGTGGGATTATAAATGTAATGCTGTGAAAATTCTGATTTGAGATTTAGGGTCGCCTGCATAACGATCGCCTTTAAATAAAATTATTTAATCGTATTAAACTGCCTAAATACGTTTTAGACAAAACGTATTGACAGTTCTTTAAACATATATAGCGGCTAATTTTGCGTCATGCAAGACGCTAATCATATTTAAGGGCGTTAAATACGTTTTGTGTTTCTTAAATAAATTTAAGCAACGTCATGCAAGCGGCACTTAAGGTTGTTTTTTCGTCACTAACAAAGGAGAAGGAGAGCAGTTTCAAAAAAGTCAAAGTGCACTATTGAACAAATGTCTTATTTTTATCATGGAACGAATAAGAAAATACCTAGAAGCCGAATCACGAAAAAAAATCCATTCAAAATCAGATTCTATTGTAGTAAAGTCGAAGAAAATCGTGATCTAACAAAAAATTCAATAAATAACTATTATAAGTCGACGATTTCACCGAGACAGCTATTCCTCTCAATTTAAATAAATAGGCTAGACGTTTGGTGCGGAAAATTGCTCCCAAATGACATTTTCAGTAATCCCTCACAACCATTTTGGCATATTCATGCGTGTACTGATGTAGGCATTTTGTTATTATCGTTCATACTACGGCACGTAACTTCACTAACCTAGCATCAAGGCCGTCTATGGTCGGTTCCTATTTCTTACAGACCGTTCATTTACCTCATGCTCGGTTGAAATAAGCTCCATACATCGAGCATCGAGCATCGAGCATCTGGGTAGCAGAGGATCTATCCTCTGACGAAGTGAGTCTGCTCAGCTTCCTGGGGAATTCTCCAGCACTGATGCGCAGTATAGATGAGCGCGTACTACGTTCTAAGTCTCACGCTCTTTCTATTATAAGCGCGAAGCACATGGGAGAAAGGGGGTATTACGACATGGGTTACCTCTCTACATAGAGAGGGGTACCTTGCTGAGTCGCCACATGTGGGATGCTCTATCACACAGGTTATGGTTGTTCGATTTTTGTGGACTGTATAGTGGAGATATGACCTAAATTCTTGCACTATAAAATTAGAAGCTCCACCAACCTTGAGATCAGCCCTCTCGTGGCTCGGTTCAGGTTGCACTTGGGAACTCGGGAACAGAGCACGGCACCATATTTCACTTTAGGGCTACCACTGTACACAGATTTGGTCTTTGAAAGTTATTGGCACGGCCAGTAATAATTATTATTTAATAAACAGGTGAGCGCATTGGGCGATGTAGTCGAAACTTTGACTGTGAGTGTTTAAAATGGCTGCCCCTTACGATGCTGTGCATAGGCCGTCGCCTCACACATAAAGAGGGTAGTCAACAAAATCAGCGGAGCGATGTTTTACCCACTTATTATAGGCAAGGATCGAACACCACACATGCCGGCAATCGACTCTGTTGTTAGCGCTGTCTTCAGTGGATAACTCTCATTGCTTTGGTCTTCTAATCATGGTAAAGGACCCAGTAGTGTACGAAGTGTATTTCCCTCTGCCTCAAGAAAAATCTCCATACAAGTAATGTCAAAATTCAATCGATGGTAAGGCAAGTGAATAATAATAAGATATATGAACCGGCCTTTAACCACATTGGGAGCCCGGCATGCGAAAATCAGTTTATCCCCTTGCCAACAATGAAAAATAAAATAAAATTTCGATTATTTGCTCTTGGCAATTTCAGGATCAATTTAAATCTTGTAATAATACAAAGTTGTGGTAGCGTAATGGCTTAACTCAATTATATATAATTTTTCTGGTTAACGAAGTATTCTTAAGCTTTGGTGTGGGCGGCATTTTCGAGTTTGCCTAATGAACCAGTCCTCCGGTCATAGAGAAACTTCAAAGAGTTTCTTTCAAATCACATACATACCTACGTTAGTTTTTTGGTAAACGATACAATTTTGGCTATAGTATTGTTACGAGTTGCAGGACTCGAATTATAATGCCGTTAGAATCACTATAGAGTTAATTAGACCTATAGAAACATGTACAACACAGGTACAAATATAACTGAACACAACAAATCCAAACGTAATTCAATAACACGCGCAAAGTCCGTCACTAAATAGATTGCCGAATATACACAAGTCTTGCTTCGCTCGAAGTTATCGCTCGACTGCCTCATCTCTCCATTGGGGCATTGCTTTACACTGCAGAGATGCAATATATCTGCCCAGCCGCGTGGACCGAATTTCTTAGAATCAGCTTTTACTTTTAAATCCGAGACACCATTAATCGCAACGTTTAAACACAAAGTAAAGAAAAGACGTCCAAATGCCGAAAAGCTAATTAAATGAGTTTCTATAGATGTGAATTTGTCTTTGTCGACACCTAGGTCGTAACAAAATGTTCTAAATAGCAAGACGTCAAAAAGCTAAAGAACAATATGTAACGTTTCATCTAGTCTATATTCCCTCACCAGTGGAAGTTGAAAATAATATTCAGACAATATTATCGCTAGAGTTTTCTACTTTACTTTTGATACCTATGTATGTTTGTAGTAAAATTTGTCCCATGTGTTAAGGGTTACCGACCTATGTTGATAGGGTAATAACTTGTAAGATATTTACCCCAAGATATGTTTAGAACTCTCGGAAGAACTTTTGCAATTTAGCTTCGTCTGTATGTTCCGGACGTTGGCTTTACCGTTGACAATTCATATATAGGTATAATGATAATAAAGGTTCGCTATTTGACGTGAAGTAGTTCCCTTTCTATTATCAGTGAAGGTTGTTATTTAGTAGTAAATTTCATTCTTTCCCTTCTTTCCTCTTTGGTAAAAAAATCCTTGTACATAATTGGACATTTGATATATTTTATGTGGCCTTCACCTGCAATAATATTAAAGATATTTTTTACTGTAGCCAAATGCGTCTTATTTATAGAGTTAAAAATAACTGGCCTTACTTATAATCGTTTGTTAAATTTTAAGAAACTGCTCAGCAACTGATTTACGAAAATCTTACTCATAAATTCCTCTTAAGGATAAGAGGTGGTGGTAAAGTAACTCATAACTAACTGTCAAAAATAACCAATATCAAGAGGTAGTTTAAGTGACTGCTAAGAGGCAAGATGGCAAGTTTTACTTGAAACAGCCATTGATTAGGGGCTTAAGAGGCTCTTATTTAAGAGATGGCTAATCTTTTCTTAACGAGATTTTTATAAGGAAGGCCCAACGTTGTTAACGAATAGTTACATTAGTTTTATAAAATTTAATTTTTGCTTACACACTTTCGGGGCCCCAGGCTACAAGGGGCCCGAAAGTGTATAAGCAAAAATTCTTAAAATGTTTTCCGAAATTTTTATAGCTTAATACCATATTTTAGATTAATCGCTGGGCCAACAGGAACTGCTATCAAATTTGTCCTTATCGTCTATAGAGGCAGAAAATTTAGAAAAACTGAAAGCATGTTCAGCGTAGATGATTTGATAAATAGCTTGTCGAAAAAAATGCTAGAAAAGTGTATGTTTGATTGATTTGAATTGTTTGTCTAACTTCTAAATTAAGTATTAAGGATTTATGGCCTTACTTATATAAACTTTGTTAAATTTTAAGAAACTGCTCAGCAACTGATTAACGAAAATCTTACCCATAATCTCCTCTTAAGGATAAGAGGTGGTGGTAAAGTAACTCATAAATAACTGTAAAAAATAACCAACATCGGGAGATAGTTTAAGTGACTGCTAAGAGGCAAGATGGTAAGTTTTATTTGAAACAGCCGTTGATTAGGGGCTTAAGAGTCTCTTATTTAAGACATGGCTAATCCTTTCTTAACGAGATTATTATAAGTAAGGCCCTTAATGTATAAGTAATAACTTATAAGCAATTTATAATTATTTTAATTCAATTCGAGATTTTTTGTTCCTTTTATAAAAAAACTTTAGCCTTCCTTTTAGGTCCCCCAACACGTTTTGATACAGGGCTCATCTAAAGCAAGCTGCGCCTAGGGCTACCAACTACATTAGAGAAAAATAACGTATTACATTTTTTAAGAAGGGAAAAAATTAAGTTAAAAAATAAAATTTCATTTATTTCTTCTTTTGAAGACACTGTTTTTGTGTGATGCTGGCACACATTAACAACTTTTTATTATCCTTAATTTTTTGGAAGCTATCTTTAAATTAAATTTGATTAAAAAACAATTAAATTACTCTGATGCGTAAAATGAAACACGATAATGACTGAACTATTATCGATCCAGCTTTTATATAGAGGCTTTAATATAGGTTTGTATTTTAATTTTTTATTTTGTATTTTATATATATATTTTAAGTTAGGTTTATTTATAGGATATTATAGTTTTTGTTAATAGATGTTAGATTTAAAATCAATTTTTTTAAATTAAATTTATAGATGTCCTGTTCCTTTCTTCTAGCCATTTTAGATTAATTCATGAATAAACTCTTTGAGTGAAAGCTGGATCGATAATAGCTCGGTAATTATCCATATAAGTATTTCGTATTATGCATCACAGTAAATATTGGAAATAGAGTATTTTCACATACTTTATTTGCATGCAAAAGTTTAAAGTATATATTTATCAAAACTAAAGTAGGATAACGTTATTATAAAGTATGGTTGGCAACTCTTGCTACAATGCTGTGTTTAAAGAATAAATAAATAAACTATTAAATCGCAGAGAAACAATGATCCCTACCCCCCGTAGCAGAGGCTGTATAGTATCTTGCGACGTTACTCTATAAGTTTCTACTACTACAGGTTGAAGGTCACTACTGTACCATCATAAACCGTTATCTAACTAAAAGCTTGTCTTTGCAGACAAGCTCGCATGAAGGTCCCTTTTCATGAATTGTTTCTCTGCAATTAACTGCCGTTAAATTGAATAATATTTTACTTTTTTGATTTGAATAATATTTTACACTTTGGATTATTTTATCCTAAGTGTATGGTAATGTTGAATTATAAAAATTCTAACCATCACCAAGCATGTGAGCGTCGTGCACCTGATGAGTCTAAACACCAAGAGACGAAACGCGTACACATGGGGGTGTTAACGTGGGGGTTGCCGGGGTCTTTTGTGGCCTCTCTCCATATCACATCCTCTGTATCGGTTCCTGAAAAGGGACCTTCATGCGAGCTTGTCTGCAAAGACAAGCTGTTAGTTAGATAACGGTTTATGATGGTACAGTAGTGACCTTCAACCTGTAGTAGTAGAAACTTATAGAGTAACGTCGCAAGATACTATACAGCCTCTGCTACGGGGGGTAGGGATCATTGTTTCTCTGCAATTAACTGCCGTTAAATTGAATAATATTGTACATTTTGGATTATTTTATCCTAAGTGTATGGTAATGTTGAACTATTAAATCGTTTAATATTTATCAGTATAACTAGGTGTATCTATATTTCTCATATCGCAGTGATTTTCTATTAGCTCTTGCAGACTGGAACTGGTTCGCAGCCAGGACATTGTGGTGGGATGTACACGACGCAATTTTCCTCGCCCATGCATACGTGATTTTCGCAAACGTCCAGTGAAGACAGGCAGGACCTGTAAGCTGTAATTCAGACTTATTAATACAATTTGCTAACTCACCTTCCTAATTCTAATTCCTGATTCACAAAACTCTAACTTATCAGTGATGATCAGAATTCTAATCCTATTTTTTCTTTCTCTTCTTTCTCTTACTAACTTTCTTTCACTTCCTTCTATTTATAGCAAGATTTAAAATGTCAATGTAAGAATTAATGCGCCTTAACGCGTTACGTAACTAAACGGTTTACCCTCCCATAAGAAGTTTTCACTTTAAAATATTTTTTGTGTGTTATTTTAAAATTGATTAGGAAATTGAACGTACTATTTGCACTTTGGGAAATTTGATAATTGGGTAATTGAATATTTTTTTGTAATAAATGGAAAGATCATATTTATATAAGTTTTATAACAATCTTATTTTGTTGCTATAATTAAAAAGTAAGGTAAATATTTGAACCCGAAGTATCCGAGGAACGAAAACACGCACACGAATAACGTCATTATGATAACGTCATATTATGATCTTTCCATTTATTCAAATACCTAATTGTTCACAAAACGTGTAGTAGATAAATCAAAGGAAGAAAGTAATAATTAAATGAATAGACAAAATTATTACAATAATATCAGGCCGTAGACGGCCCAGTACTTATGTCGAGTAAAATAATTTCAAGATTTATATTAAACGGACGGCATGGTAGTTTACTTATTTATTTGAGAAATAGAATAATTATCATTCTTAGACATAGATAACACTTTATTATTCACCAAAACAAAAATTACAAAAAAATGCACAGCAAAACAAATAGTTACTTGGTAAAACAAAAGGCGGCATTCTTACTATATGAACATACATAATTAATACACATATCAGCAGCAACATGTATCCACATAAAATACTTCATATTAAAACATTTGGCTTATACAACAATAAGAAAATTTATTGATGTTTGATGCAATAGTGGAAAATTATATAGCAAATTAAATTAAACATCACAATATTTCACGCTAAAGTTACATAATCAATTATCTCTTTAATACTTTCAATATAACGATAAAAAGCACTTTATAGGCAATTCGTCTGACTTAAAACAACTTCTTAGGCAACTTATCTGACTAAAAATGCACTTCTTAGGCAATTTATTTGACTTGTAGGTATTTATTGTTTTTTCACAGATACTACTTGTTGAGTGTGAAAGTAAATATCGTTATGTAAACTACACATCGATATAACCGATGCAACACGTGTATCCGCTTTGGATAAGCGTGGCAGGGGTTCCGTCCTTGCCCCGGAAATTGGGAAATCTAAATCTAGTAGTTAGATGATGACTGGTTGTTATTATGCAAATATATAAAAATACGTACTATTTATACAAAAACCGTCGAAACAGCAGCCACCACAGCATTGTTCATGATCTGCACACTGAAAATGTGTAACCATACAATTATCATTACTTCTAACATACCAATTTCACTATTAGCAAGTATAAGTATGTTAGTAACCATGTCAGACACTTTAGAAATCGTTTAAAAATTTTCTGTGTTGATATCTTTTAAACTAGATAAATCCGGCCATGCTTCACTATGGCTCAGTATGATCTTACTTACTACGATAGTCAATCTATCGATTACTTTCAAGGTTTGCGAACACAAATATATGGAAGACAATTTTTACTTATATTATAAACTTTTAATTTTTTTAGTAAATCTATTTTAAGTTACCAAAATATTAATATTCCCAAAATAATACACAAATTATTTTGGGAACGTAACGAAGTGACTGTGATTTGGGACCTATTTATTATTTGTAATATTTATTTTAAGCTGTAGGAGGTACCAATTGTATATTTGTTTTTATTTATTATAATAAAAATTGTATACTTTATATTGTGTATCAAATATATAATTATGTTATAGTAAAACATCAAAGCTCTGGTGATCCTAGGTTTGACATAAAGTCTAAGTCAAAGTCCAAATAAATGACGTTTTTCTAAATCACAATTAACTTTGTTATTTTTAAATTGATAAAACAGACATTTCTTTTTTCTTATATTTAAGTAAGTGGTAAGCTTTTTATCTTTGTTATGGCAAGAGCCGCTTGCGTAAGGTTGCTTAAATTTATTTAAGAAACACAAAAAGTATTTATCACCCTTAAATACAATTAGCGTCTTGCACAACGCAAAATTCACCGCTAAATATGTTTTAAGAACTGTCAATACGTTTTGTGTAAAACGTATTTATAAACGTATGTTCATATGATCAACTAATTTTACTTAAAGTCGATCATTATGCAAGCGGCCCTAAGAATCTATGACTTTACTACGTCAAAAGATAGTAAAAAAATCACATACCCTTTTCCCTCCAACTCTGCAGTCTTGCGCGTACGCACATAAGATCATGATGGTTAGTAGAACTATTAATCTTATTTGCATATTGATTTACATTAAAAAGTAAAAGATTATAAACATTAAAATATTTCTAAATTATATATAGTAACTATTTACATTAAAATATTTTCTAAAACAACTTCATTTCTGAATAAAATACTATACTAATAATAAAAACTATATTTGTCACTTTTAAAATATATCCATATTTTCAGTATGTCAATGTATCGTTACACACAACTAATACCAATGTGCGCGGGCGCAAACGACCTCGGCCATTGTGATTTGTGACATAGTTAGAGCATTTCCAAGTGACGCACTACGTGTCATTACCAACAATGTTATTATTGCTATTTATTAAGCACGCAGGTTTGCCGATGACTTCGCCTTCTTCTAATTAGTAGTACTTTAATTTAGTTTAGGTTTATGGTTTGGCAGCTAGGCCTTTAACCCAGATCTTAGATGACAATATAGTTTCTTCATTTTCTCAAGCCTATAAAGCTCAGCTGAACTGTAGATTATCAAATGAAACCATTCAACGGAGTTTTGCGACAACTCAAAAGGCCAAATTTGACTATACAGTTCACATTTCTCACAAAAAAACATAGTTGCTACTCAAAAACTATCAATATCCTACAACTATTGTTCATTTTAGAGTAATATTACACATGTTTAGAAAGTAAAACAACACACCACAACATCTCCTTTCAGTTTCCGCCAAAAAAAATTTTGTAGTACGAACTGGGTGATAGAAATGGGCAGCTCGCAAATGAGAGATAAAAATGAGCTAGTTCGCATGTGATGAGATAGCTCAACGGCTCAATTAAGTCAGGCTCAAAAACTCAGTTGTCGTGCAGAGCATAATATCGTGAACATGCACAGTATAAATAGATCTTTGTGGCTATAAAAATAACGTTGTGAATAGTTAAAGAAAATAAAACAAATAAAAGTGTGAGTTGTAGGACTGCAGTGCTTTTTTCCCATCCTACTTGTAAACATTCACATCTGTATATATGTACCTGAGTGTGATGTTCGCGCAATTTCAGTTTTTTTCGCCATCGCAAAAGTGCTCAACGTGCCTTTTTGTCTGCGTAGGCTAGGAAAAAGAATTCAAATTCTTGCAGCCAAGCCGTAAGAGACGATAAAACCACTCACAGGCATATGTCGGGCAAATGTCCTACACGTTAGCCCGACTATGCCGCCCTAACCAGTTTGAGTTGTGTTCCGGCATCAATGGCCAGGTTCCACTTTCTCCCTCAAGGCCGGCAGCACATTGGCAGTACCTCTAGTGTTGCTGATATCTATAGGCGACAGTAACTATTTTCCATCACAGTTGGGCCGTCAGCATATTTGATGTGCTTCAGCAATAAAAAAATAAAGGTTTCCCTTCAAAAATATTACATAATAATCTTCGTATCATATTCATTTTCATTTCTTTTGTAATTCAATTAAAAATATTTTGTTTATACAAGTGGCAATATAAACTAAAATTTCACAGTGCGTCACATCACTACTCGCTCTAGCTCTTTCGGCTTCTTAAAGAGCTACAGCGAAGGGTTTCTATTCTGTATCTCTACTGAGCTAAATGAGCTAAAGAGCTGAAGGAGTGACACAGTTCTTCAATGCGAAAGAGCTACCTCTTTTCTTGTGCATGAGCCATTTTTCGCAAATCTATAGCGCTGAATGAAGTAGTAGGTATTCTTATCGGTAAACCCTCTAATCTCGTGTTGTACGTGTTTCTGTGCGCATTTTAGGAATATTATATTGAATACACAATCAAAATAATGGTTAAAGTACATTGGTAAAGAGTATTATTTGCTTTCGATAATATATATTGTAACATAAAATTATTTTTATCCGTGCAGGTACGGAGAAAGAATTCAGTTTTCTGCGGCCGGGCGGCCTGTCGTAATAGGCGACAAAACAACCCACAGCCACGTGGTAGGACATTTGCCCGACTGTATGGCTACCACCCCTGGTCTAAAGTATGTTGCCATAACAACCTTGAGCTGTGTTCCGGCATTAATGACCAGGTTCCAATCTCCCTTAAGAGAGCAGCAGCGCATTTGTAGCACCTTTGGTGTTGCAAATGTCCATAGGCGATGGTAGCCGCTGTCTATCAAGTGGGCCGTCTGCCTGTCTGCTGAACTCCTGCAATAAAAAAAATCTGCAAATATATAAATGACAGCATTATAAAGTGTTATATCTAAATCTGACACATGGTATCACGAAGAAAACACTGCGGTAATTATGATCTTATTTTAAGGTATTATTATCTTATTTTAAGGTATTTTTAATACACATACAAATTCAGCTTCCGTATGTTTGTGGCCTGTTTTTATATACTAGATATTTGCGCGACTTCTTCCGCATTTATTACTTTCATTCTAAAAATGAATATCACATTCAACGAAGCATGGCAGGTTTTAGTGGCGTAATATCGTAATTATGAAATAATAAATAACTGACATAACAATGTCTAAGCGGTTCCGTAATTAAACTACAGGTGAACGATTTCGAAATAAGCGACCATATTTCGTTGACCCTGTAATAAGTATTCAAATTTCTATTTCAAAACACTTTTGCAGGGTTTGCAGATGAGGCGGGGATCTTTTTGTTCTGGTTCTAGTTCCGTTACACGGTTCACTAGGTTTTATCTATACAGGTGTTTAATTGAAATACTTTTTATTTTTGTGAACATTACTATGTTATTTCCTCATGTACACAAAAAATATAGAATAGAATATGCTTTATTGTAAAATAAAATTAATGAAATAATACACAAAAACAGCTTAGAATTAGATAAAAATGGGGGTCTTATCGCTGACAGCGATCTCTTCCAGACAATCATGGTATGGAGAGAGAAATATGGCACAAAACTAGGGCAGGGCTTTGATGCACAATATTTTAAAAATGTAACATATTTTATATATTAACATTGTTATAACTCAGTACCCGACAAACGCAAAATCCATATCAAAATGCATATCTGAAACAAGGCACATTTATTACCCGTCAGCATTTGAACTAATAACATTAAAATTCTTTTATCGTCATCGTCTTCTTTTGATTACTTATTGGCATACGGCTTATTTTTGTATTGTAATCTTTAGCAAGGTTGTACGGATTTAAAGCTGATTCTAGGAAATTTAGTCTACGCTGCCGGGCGGACATATTGCATTTGTGCAGTATAAAGCAATGGCATGTTCCTTTTTAATGATATATATATACACACACACACACACACACACACACATATATATATATATATATATATATATATATATATATATATATATATATATATATATATATATATATATATATATATATATATTAAAAAGCAAAACATATTGTATAATAATTCACTCAAAATATATCGTAAGTCAAATTAAGAGACATATATTATTGGCCGGATCCTATACCTAAGTATTCATTTACCTGCTGGTTGCACAGAGGAAGACCTCTCTATAAATTTTTCCTCCCTTCCTGGCCATCAATAAAAGAATAAAATTTCAAATCAACATGCGCAATACCAGACACACATTCAATATATATGTAAAATGATTGTTGGTAAACAAATAGAAATAAATCATTATAATTTAATTTAATTCTCCTAGCAAATCCTAGTGAGTGTGTGTACCCCCGAGGGATGATTGCAGCGGTAGACTCGTGGCGAAGTTATTCTTCCAATGCGCACTTCTTCTTCCCGTCCCATTGCCTTGTCTCGGCCATCGCATCGCACCCGCAACTTGCAAATCAATAGAATTTTATCATTGCTGCACACATTAATAAACGGTCGGTAAGATATAGGAACGGGTTTTTATCATCATACAAAACACCAAAGCCTCGTATGCATGCACTAAGTTGTGATGTTATAATTCTAACGAGTCAAATAACTTAAATGGTTATTGTTTAAACAGTAATTTATAAATGAAATTTTCGAAAGTAGATTGACATTCTAATTGCAATTATGTATTGACAATTGACACTAATTAATTAAATTATTACTTCATTGATGATTATATATGATGAATTGTAGAATGTGCTATCACAACGTTTATATAAAATAACTAGCTGACCCGGCGAACTTCGTACCGCCTATTTTCTGAATTCCTAAAAGACTGTGTCATGACACAATAACAAAATCGCTCCCGTTGATAAGGAGGATTCTAGAACCCGATTTCAGCGCCACCTACCGGTTCCAACTGTGAATCTAAACCATCCGGGAACCCACTCAAACACACTAAAACAAAATCACCACAATCTGTCCAGGTGATTAGGAGGATTCTAGAATCCGATCTCAGCGCCACCTACCGGTTCTAACTGTGAATCTAAACCATCCGGGAACCCAAAAACGAAATCACCACAATCGGTCCAGGTGATTAGGAGGATTCTAGAATCCGATCTCAGCGCCACCTACCGGTAGTAACTGTGAATCTAAACCATCCGGGAACCCAAAAACAAAATCACCACAATCGGTCCAGGTGATTAGGAGGATTCTAGAATCCGATCTTAGCGCCACCTACCGGTTCTAATTGTGACTGTAAACCATCCCGGGACCCACTTAAACACACACACACACACACCAAATGTCATCAAAATCGGATGTTTAGTTTACGATCCTATAAAGGACATACCAACAGACATTCATTGTTATATATCAAGATTTGTAATGTAACATAATAATGTGTGTGCTGTGGGTGTGTTATAAATAAATAAAAACTAATACTTTGGGATACTTGGTTGGAACGAAGTTTCGAAGACCATGGATAAATTTTTATTTAGATATTATTTTTGCTGTATTAAAATTCGAAATTGTACAATAACATGAAGCGGTAAGCATTTTTCGATTACACTTTTTTCGTCTAGCTCCTAACCGAGTAACGTATGATAGAGAGCTTCATTCCAATAAATAGAAAGGTATTTAAATGCACGCTCTCTTTTATGATCTTTGTTTTGGATATTAAAATAAAAAGGGTCAAATACCAAATTAAAGGTTCTAGAGAGTTTACCCCGTTTATCTACGAAAACAACCACGAAAATCATTTTATCGAAAATATCCCTTTTACATAACTGCTCAACAAATCTTGTTCAGACCCATTGATATATAAATTATATATCAATGTTTAGACCAATTTAATTGAAATTATTTTTGAAGCTTGTGTTTACCTAGTATAAACCAAAGTCACTTTCCTCCTTCGTCTGTCTGTATATCCACTAGCTCCTAAAGCACGCAAGGGATTTTTAAGTGGTTTTCACCATCAGCATAAAAACTTAATTAAACTGTTATGTATGTGAAATAAAGGGCTATTCAGGGCTTGCTTGACCTGCGGACTGGCCACGGGGAAATCTTTAGTAATCTACATTTTTTGAAAACCTACTTCATAGTTCAATAGTTTTAATTTGTTTATGCGAGCGTACTCTTGTGCATGCTGTGTTAGTGGTTGTGTGTGTATATGTGTGTGCGTGCATTAGGGTGGTCGTTAAAAATTAAATTTCTTGCGACGCCCCCTAAAAAGCTTCCTTTTAATGAAAAAACACTGGAATTTTTTTATAATTTTTTCAAGTCAAGACAACACGTGCCTCAAGACCATTCCAGTTAATTTTTCGGTAATATCATGTTTTTTCAGGAAACTTCTTCATACTTAGAAGTAATAATTATTTTAAGATTGGAAAAGTTTTAACAATGAAATACCTTCCGTATTAACATTCTCAGTGATGAATTTCAAATTATAGTTTCAGAAAAAGTTTAGAATTCTTCGTGATTCAAGCTTATCTTTCAATTTTTCTTATATTTTTAGTTTTTACTTGAATCGTCTTGAGGCACGTGATGTCTTGACTTAAAAAAATTATAAAAAAATCCCAATGTTTTTTTATTAAAAGGAAGCTTTTTAGGGGGCGTCGCAAGAAATTTAATTTTTAACGACCACCCTAGCGTGCATGCATGTCTCTCTCTCTCTCTGTATGGCTGTGTTTGTGTGTGTCTGTGTAAGGGTCTACATTGAAGACTTTGAATATTGCCATCAAAAACTAAAAAAATGGTTGTTGTCAAATAATTCCTGATTCTTACAGCTTCAAGATGATATTTCGATGAGCCATCCGAATTGTGAGAGTAGTCTCCACACATACTCGATCTTGTGCTTTATTCAAATACAGAACACAATAGAGTTGGACGCCTGTATTTATTACTCACAACAATAGCTGGTTTCCAAGAGCAAACCTTTTTAGCCTCACGAAATGTGGACTGACAACCTTATTAATATCGGGAATCCGATTTCAATAGACGAATTGTTTAGCGTACAAATAGGAATTTTCCGTTAAAATTATTTGCTTTAATAATGCTCGAGGCCTATATTTGCATCGATATTAATGCTATTAAGATTAATCTTGTTTTAAAGATGTTTGGATTTTTTTTATCAACTGCTAGTTATGTGTGTTTCAGCGGAAAACCGGAAGGCACTCGTTACGCTACCAAGAACAACCACGCTCACGACCGCGATTAATCCCGTTCCACTTGCTTGCGAGCATTAAAATCATAAACTTAAGAGGAATGCCTTATCAAGGCTTGATATCATTAATTAAATATGCAGACTTTTTGATTGATGTACGATTGATTTGAAAATCGCACCTTTGTCAACTTATCGATATAACAATATTAACGATCCATGGTCAACATCACATTTTCGTGAGAAATGTGAACTGTATAGTCAAATGTGGCCTTTTGAGTTGTCACAAGAACTCCGTTGAATGGCTTTAGTTGATAACCTACAGTTTAGCTGAGATATTCAATAATATTAAGAAAATGAAGAAACTATATTGTAATCTATGATCTAGCTTAAAGGCCTAGCTGCCAAGCCATAAACCTAAATAAATAATAATAACTATAGATAGATAAATAAGGATCGGCCGTGGTCTGTTATCTGTTATAAAAATAAGCACACAAGGATATTAAAATACTATAATAATAATTTAAAAAAAATGTATTTATTTCAGAAAGTCTATACATGCATTGCCGGGGCTTTCCAGAAAGTAGTCAAATGACACTTGTGTTGGGAAACCTCGCTCTTCCTATGTTTTACTTTATTTTTTATCTATTAGTGTACATGTGTGTGTGTGTGTGTGTGTGTGTGTGTGTGTGTGTGTGTGTGTGTGTGTGTGTGTGTGTGTGTGTGTGTGTGTGTGTGTGTGTGTGTGTGTGTGTGTGTGTGTGTGTGTGTGTGTATGTATGTATGTGTGTGTGTGTGTGTGTGTGTGTGTGTGTGTGTGTGTGTGTGTGTATGTGTGTGTGTGTGTGTGTGTGTGTGTGTGTGTGTGTGTGTGTGTGTGTGAGTGTGTGGTAGTTTAAATAGAACACAAATACCTACTAATTACTATAATGTAAGTAATACACGACTGAAAAAAATAGAGAAATAAGAGGACAGAAGAATATATATAAAACATATGGTGTCAAAAACAATTCAAAATGTAACATGACTTCTGAGGTGCCAGTGCGAAGTTACACGACCTCGTTTTAACAATAACTATGGCATACAATACAAATAGCGGTGATTTCACAAATGTTCTGCTTTTGTTGAAATATCTATAAAATATTAAGACCATTTTATGAATGTTCGTTAAAATAAATTTTCTGTTAACATAGGGTTTGGAATTCATATTACGAGTTTATTTTAGGATAACGATCGCAATTTTATTCATTTTTTACGAGGGTTATTTCCCATTTCGTTGCCCGTGGCGACCATATGAAGCCAGTTAGATAAATACGACGGAGAAGTCAACCAGTATTAAATATAATTTGATCCTACGTAAACGGTTATAATAATTGTGTTTATTGGAAATGGAGAAGATTGCCTTTGAAATGAATGAATTGACTTGGATAAGAAAAATATCGACCAAGTGCGTATCAGGCGACGTAAGACAAGAGCTGTATCGCAACGAACACAGAGTTACTTTAAATATAGTAGTTAGAGTTACTTTAAATATACTTAACAGAATTGTTAAGAGTTTAGCGGGACTCGAATTAAATGCCGTTAGAATTACTATAGAGTTTATTAGAACTATACAAACACGTATAATACAGGTACAAATATAACCGAACACAACAAATCCAAATGTAATCCAGAAGCTTGTAATTCAATAAAACGCGCAAAGTTCGTCACTATTAATTTACCGAATATACATACGTCACGCCTGTATCGTAGTCCTAGCTTGACTGCAGTCTCTCTCCATCAGGCCGTCGTTTTATACCTCACAGATACAAATGTGCCCGTCAACGTATTCAGCAACACCTGGCTAATTATTCAGCCTGAAGCGGCCGTAGACGAATACAATAGAACAATAGGCTATTCTCCACAATAATTTGAATCGTATGACAATAACTAAGTGCACAAAAGAAGATGTTGATAAATAGATAACAATTAGTTCAAATGCCGACAGGTAATCAAATGTGCTTTATAAATCTGTACGTGGAATTTGTCTTGGTCGGAGCCTAGGTTGTAACATTATATATACAGTCCACGCTCATAGATATGATTAATGGATTACGAGCTGGCGAGTATTTGGGAGCAGCTGTTTGAGGCACCAGGAGCTTTTATAATTATTGATTGATGTCTGCATACAAAAACAAAAAGCCGTCTGAATAGTGGGAATTTGATCGAACTAGAATTTTTCAAAGCAGTGAGATATTTTCAGTTTTATTCTCGTCTGGGGTATCAATAGGCAGACCTTGATAAAACACAGCTCTTAGAGCCTCAAACACCTACTCCTAGATCAGTATATATATGGTCACTGCCACATCATGGGCGGTTTCTGTATTTTACTATACATTCACTTGCAATACTATCATATGATGATTTGTTGTGTGACAGAGGATTTATGTTGGAATAGAAGAGTGTGGAAGAAAATGACGTATTGTGCCGACCCTAAATAGGAGAGGGCGAAAGAAAAGAGAGAGTAAGGCGAATATAGGTTCGATAAGTTTTTTTATTTTTTTTTATTGAAAGAGTTAATCAGACAGATAGAAGACCCACTTGATAGAAAGCGATTACCATCGCCTATGGACATTTGCAATACCAAAGGTGCCACAAATGGGCTGCTGCT
The DNA here is from genome assembly GCA_012273795.1 of Dendrolimus punctatus. Classification (NCBI taxonomy): domain Eukaryota; kingdom Metazoa; phylum Arthropoda; class Insecta; order Lepidoptera; family Lasiocampidae; genus Dendrolimus; species Dendrolimus punctatus. Next base: position 17,321,184 of record CM022540.1, on the reverse strand, counting down.
CTCTCAAGGCAGACTGGAACCTGGTCACTAATACCGGAACATAACTCAAGGTTGTTATGGCGACATATTTTAGACCAGGAGTGGTAGCCATCCATTCGGAAAAATGCCCTACCACCTGTCAAAGATGTAGGAACAGCTCATTAATCTGTAAGATTTTAAAGAGTATACATTAAATTCCCTGTTCACTGAATTAGTAATACACGTGTTGTGTCCTGGGTATATTCAATACAGTATAACATCTCTTCCATAATAATAATCCCGCCTACGCTGTGTTCCAAATAATAATCTAATTGCCTCCTTGGGCAATGTATCGAGATAACACGACTAACCAAGCGTTCCAAATTAATGACTGGGATTTATGATTTATTGGATTTTTCTTTTGTTTATGTAACGAGCAAATATTAATTTGATTTATGATTTAGGCTGTGGCCGAATGAGTCTTATTTTAATTAAAGCTGTTAACGTATAGCCATATAATTGAATATACAAATAATAATAATAATATGCCTGCATAGGGGGCTTTGTGGCGAAGCCTTAGGTGAGTAGCGACACCTGGTACCCGACTCCGAGGGCTAAGTCAAGGCCCCCGCCTCCGTGCTTGCCTTAACCAGCCGGCATGGAGTGGAGATCGCTAGAGCTAAGACTCAAGGGGTCCAGGGGTGGAAGTGATAAATGGCATCACGTTCGAAGTAGCTTCGGTGAACCTGCAGCCCACCTCTCTACACTCCTTAGCCACTCATACCCATGTTGCCCCTGCCTTTTATGGCAATTTTTGGGGGCCCATGCAGGGAGTGGCGAGTCACCGTCTGCCCATTTTTCCAGGTTCCATGAATATTGCGATGGTCAGACGTCATAGTCCCCATATTCCCAGACCGCTAGTACCACTAACAGTTCACCCCAATAGCCCGGTACATTTTGTACTCATTTCCCACAATAGTCCTACACTGGCCGGGGCTTGTCCTTGGGTGCATTATTATATGGTGTAGACAGGGATAATCGCCGGTAAGTGTCACGCCACATTTACATTAAATTTGTCAAGGCGCCTCTACTTGTTGGTTGGTCTTCCCGTGGCCCCAAGCAAGCCTTCCAAAAGTCCGGGCCATTTTTATGGCCCGTGGTCCTGAAGGACCTACAAAATAATAATAATAATCGGCAGACAAACACACATATTGTATAGCCCCAAATTAAGCAAGTTACGCTTGTGTTACGGGTAGTATACAACGGACTACTCTGGGGCCGATCCCAGACACCCAGACTTTCCGAAATTTACTATACCAGGAATCGAACCCGGAGGCTCTGCGTTGAAGTGAGGTAGGCCGGCAAAGGTTTAGCCCGCTCAAGCACCGTCATATACATATGTTATTTGTCAATATTTAACATCCTTAACAATGTCGCATCGCGAATAACGGCAAAACTTATCGCCTTATCTGGGCGAAAGGACCTAAATCTTTAACATTATCCCAGATGAAGCCTTTAAATGAACCTTTAAAAACAGACCTATGTTTGGAGTTTTTGGTGAGAACTTGGAGGTTATTTTTGATGTGTATTTTTATCGAAAAAATGATAATATAGAGTAATAGAGAACAATAATATTTGGTCATAAGTTCATACAAAAACCCAACAGAAAAAAGCATCTTCAATTTTTTCCGTATTTTTCGAAATTTGCGGAAACTTTTTCATTTGTTTGATACTGACTGTTTTCAACGAAGAATTGTGTTTGTTAAAATATCAGCTATTTTGTGAATTACGTTCTTTGGAGAAAGCAAAAAGAAATTCCTATTTAGACATCATAGACAAAAAATGTAACTGTATCTCTATTTTTAATTGTTTGGGTACTTCAGTAACTGAAAGAAAGCTGATGCGACAACATATAATAAAATATGTTTTGGGGTTGTATGCTGCATTTCGCATATGAAGGTGACGTGAGGAAACTTGTAGAATGAGCTTCACAAAATTCCTTCGAAGGCGGCAACAAAATGGTTGAACCTCTGATGTTGCAAATATTCATAGGCATCGGGTGGTTCAGCTTGTCAGTTATAAGTAGTGCACAGAAGGTTTGCCGATGATAAACCCTCCCGCTTCCTACAACCGCGATCTAAGAAGCGGGAAGGGTGATCATCGACAAACCTGCGCACGTATTATATGTGGTTCCGCCGGCAACAGATGCGGTCTGTTGGACTCCAGCAATAAAAACATATATTATGCATTTTCTCGCGCTGGTCCTCATGGCTTAGAGGAGCGTCCCCCGGGTGGCGGATGGGGTAGTGATCGGTAGTACAGCCTAGCTACATTTCCGGCTAAGTCCGAGGGACTCGCTGACCAATGACGGGTTTGGTCCTCCAGCATTGTGGGGGTTGTGCAGTGTTAACACCCTATTAGCGTTATGAAACCAGAACAGTTGGCGTGTTCTCTTTTCGGAGGCCAAGACCCATTTTGGGTCGCTGAGCCAACGGAGTTACTTATTATACATTTTATTTAGTGATCCAAGTGTGTACTATATAGTAACATGTAGGAAGGAGCTACTCCGTCAATCAAAGGCTTGATGTTTTGTTAGTTTAGGGTCCGTTGCTTAAATTTCTCGTTTGTATGGATTACACGTGCTGAACTAACAACGTCCACTTTCTTACAATGGATGAGTGATCAATTACGACACTGTGTTTGGAACCCTTTTACGATGAAGTAGAAATACTTAAGGTTTCATGTTTTTGGACTTTGGCTTGAGAAGTAGAACACCCCTGCCAGTAATGTAAATAATAAATTGAAATATTCCCTTCAAAATATTTCCTTATAGATTATTTATTCAGATTATTAAGTGATGATTCATGATTGCTTCTAAAACAATTTTAGTTACTGTCAAAAAATAAGAAACGCGCAACTAACTCCCCGACAATATATCTTCTTTTCTTTCTTTTAAAATGATAGTTAATCATTTTTGGTCTTCTCAGATCTAATAATGCTGCTGACTTCAAATATGTTTATGTCTGTATTGTTACATGCCGACAAAGTGAACGCACACCTGGCTTATTACGTTTCCCCGTATTTGGACTTCTTTTGTTTACTTTGTGTTTAAATTTTGCAATTATACAATAGTCTATTGTTATTGTACTTGTTTACGGCCGCAGATGTGTAGATTACGGTTTCTCGGAAACTTCAGTCCACGCGGTCGATTGTTGTATTGTACAGTTTAGCATAAAATGATGCCCGATCTTGGGGGGGGGGTGAGCAAGCGACAATTACGACATGAGCAAGACGTGTGTAGTACATTCGATAAGCGATATAGTGACGGACTTTGCACGTGTTATTGGATCGTGCAGTTTGTACTGGTTGTGACCAGTTATATTTGTACTGTGTTACACGTTTTTGTATAGTTCTAATAAATTCTATAGTAATTCCAACGGCATTTTAATTCGACTCCTGTAGCTCGTAACAGTACAGTATATAATGCCAAATTATTTTTTTACTTATTCTTGGAATGTTTCATATTATTTTTTGTCTTCAATGCCAATGTTATGTTTTAATATTTTACTCAGTTTAAGGAGTTGCCTGGAAGAGATCGCTTCAAGCGATAAGACCGCCCTTTGTTAAATATTTATTGTACCTACTTTTAAGAAAGTAATTTAAGTTTTTAGTAAACAATAACGTGTTTCCATTCGTGTTTTTTCACGTTATGTTTTGTGTTATAAATATGTATTTGACGGCCTCTGGTTGAGCGAGTTAAGCCTTTGTCGGCCTACCTTACAACTCGAGGCTCCGGATTCGTTTTCTGATATGGTAAATTTCGGAACCGAATTTTCTCCGTTATTTACTATAGTTTGGGTGTGTGGGGTCCGTTATTTACTAGGTGGGGTCGGCCCCAGAGAGTTAAGCGTTGTATATTACACGTAACACAAGCGTAACTTGCTTTATTTGGGGGTATACAATATGTGTGTGCATCTGCTGATTATTATATTATTATTAGTAATACCCAATTCTAATATCAATTAAGATAAATTTATGCACAGAACGATATAGCAACCCCCTGTTATTCGGCAGCTGTTCGTTATAAAACTGAAATCTATTTTCGTCACTCCATAGTTAAAAACTTGTTTTCTTCAAGCTTATAAAGATTTTACGTCGTTGCCCTTTTATGAGGTCTACAAATCGGTCTCCCTGGCTCGCGGATATAGGGTGTCATCCTTTTCACATAAAAAAGGGATATAATGGGTTTTACACCCTTGCCTCACGGATTTGGGAGGCAGCTTCCAGTCTCTGCTAAATTGAGAGATAAGAGCGACGATAAATGTGAATAAATTGAATTGAATAATGTCTTGGTACAGGCGTGTTATTTATCATTACTGTATAATTCTAGATACAAAGTAATATTAATGTCTGTGGATTGAGTGGATTAATTACACTATGTTTTTGTTGATTTGTTGATTTTCAACTTAATTACTATTTGCATGCCTGAAAGGGCAAAAACATGTGAAACATAAATTAATATATTGTCATCTAATATTTTTACTAACCATGTATTTAAGCAAACAAATGATTTGATTTAACACACAACACAGAAGCACTGTAGCTAGCCGTTACAAACAGACTGATTACACAAACCAACTAGCTGTAGCTCACTGGTACTAAGCAGACTGTGTAACGGTTGAAACGATACCCCATTTGCGAGCTCCAAGACCGGATTTAGCGAGTTCCTTTCCTTCCTTTGAAGACAGGTCCCTTAGGTACCACATTACTTCTTCTTAAAGCAAGAAAATTTATATCTTATTCTAATCTTATATCTTATCTTATACAAATATATAAAGTTAAACAGTTTGCTTGTTTGTTTAAATGCGCTTATCTCAGGAACTACTGGTCTGATTTGAAAAATTCTTTCAGTGTTGGATAGCCCATTTATCGCGAAAAGCTATAGGCTAGCATCACGCTAAGACCAATAGGAGCGGAGCAGCAATGAAAAATGTTTCGAAATCGGGGGGGGGAGGGTTAGGCTTTCAAAACAAATCCACGCGAACGGCGTCGCGTGCACAGCTAATACTAATATATAAAGCTGAAGAGTTTGTTTGTTTGAACGCGCTAATCTCAAGAACCATTGGTCTGATTTGAAAAACTCTTTCAGTGTTAGATAGTCCGTTTATCGAGGAAGACTATAGGCTATATATCATCACGCTAAGAGTAATAGGAGCGCTAATAAAGAATTTTTAAAAATCGTGGGTATTATTTAACTTACTTTTATTTAAGTATTCCGCGAGGACAAAGTCGCGGGCTAGAAGCTAGTAAAAAATAAAAGACATCACTTCCAGAAATTTTGATAGACCACGGCCTTAGAGTAGTAATATCATAATTGATTTGATAATCAACAATCCCATTTAATTGAAGCTTAACAAACCAGTAATATCTGGTAATATCTCCTATTATATTTGTCAATGTTGTTTGCATTTAGCAAAGCCTGCCAGTAAATCAATCAAAGGGATCCTCCAAATTATATTTGCTCTCGTAAACAGCGTTATTAATAAAGGAGCAAGGATTAAAGTGCTTTGCTGTAATTCCCTTTTAAGCCTGTATCACAATGATGTATTACAGAGGTTACGAGCCTTGCGTAACTGTATAACCAATATATTTTGTATAAAAATATGTGATATAATATTTTTTTTTGTTAAATGCCAAATATGTTAAGTAATTAGAATTTGGCCGCGACATTATCCACGTTTTGGCTAAGAATAAGTCGTAATGTTATCATTCGGGGAATTCAGCATTAGGATAGTTAGTCTTTACGCGTCTAGGCAGGTACTTATTGAGAAGTTCCTAATATATATTTAGCCACCGATCAAATGACTAGAACACTGTGCAAAAACAACCCTTACTCTTGGATAGCCGGTTGATTTGTTTTCAAAGAAATTGATCCTTACGAATTACACTATAATTTAGTAAAATAATATACGAGTTGTGTTTATTTTTCAAAATCAGCCGGTTCGATTTCTGATGGTAATTGATTTTTCAAAAATGTAATGCCACCATTTTACGTCTTCGTCAAAATCGACTTCGAGCCTCCTTTGAAAAAATCATGCTGTATATATATATATTGTATATATAAAAATCAATATATATATATGTATATATATATATATATATATATATATATATATAAATATATATTGATTTTTATATATACAAAATTGACTAGACAATGTGATAAATTAATCACTTTATCCGGATATTATTCATAACAGCGGGTCAACCAAAGTATTAAATTAAATATTTTATTATTATAGTCTTTAAAGAGTGATACCAAATACTTGTTTTTTTTAAATTTATTTTTTATTGCAGGAGATCAGCAGACAGGCAGACGGCCCACTTGATGGACAGCGGTTACCATCGCCTATGGACATTTGCAACACCAAAGGTGCTACGAATGTGCTGCTGCTCTCTTTAGGGAGCCTGGAACCTGGTCACTAATGCCGGAACACAACACAAGGTTATTATGGCGACATACTCTAGACCAGGGGTGGTAGCCATCCAGTCGGGCAAATGCCCTACCACCTGGCTGTGGGTTGTTTTGTCGCCTCTTACGACAGGCCGCCGAGCCGCAGGAAATTGTATTCTTTCTCCGTTCCTGCACGGATAATAAATCAGGAAGAGGGGACAGCGCGTACGCAGTCCCCACTACCAAAAATTACGCGTCCGAGTTATCCACATTAGGGATAATCGCAGGGGTCAACCCAACCGCAGTGCAATGGGAGAGCCTCGCCCTGGGGGAACCGCCTTCTTGATCACGGTGTCCCCTACGCCAGGTAAGTATACTTGTTTTGTCTCTGTGTTTTTTTAAATTTTGTTTTATGGCTAGTGAGTTTTAAATTTACTTTATAAATTAAAGTTGAATAACTTTATAACAATGTTAATTAATGTAGAATTATTATTATCTATGACAATTATTTTAATTCTTAGGCAAATTGAAACATAATTTTGGGTGCGGTATTTATTACTTGAGATATAAAATTAATTTTGGATGGTTATAAAACAAATAATCATGAAGGCTGACGGGTGCTCCGCTTCACTTCGCACCCGCCTTACCTATATTAGAACTTCTAACCTATATTAAAAAAGTTCGGATTTGTGATTAATAAATAAATGTGCCGTGTATCTATACCCATAATTTTATAATCTTCACCTTTACCTACTTGTTTTATTACATTATCCAAGTCTTCGAAGATATTATATAAAATTATTGGTTAATGTGATTAATATGCAATATCTATCTATGTAATTAATATAATATCCGGATTTATTAATTTGGCCGTAACATATATATGCGCTATCAATATGCTGCTGTGCCGGAAGGCTACTTAAGGTTGTTATGGCGGCATAGACCCGAGGTGGTAGCTACTCAAACAGGCGAGACTACATTTTACGACAGGCCGCCCGGCCGCAGGAAATTAAGTATTCTTTCTCCGTGCCTGCAAAAGTTAAAATATAAATACCATGCTATGCCATTGCAATAGTGTATATGTATGATGGAAGGATCAGTTGCGAGCGTACAATCGCGTCATATCCTAGCTTTATGTCTACCACAAACCCACTCGCCTTCCTGAATTGCAATAACTTGAAGTAGAATCAACCAAACCGTTATTCTCATCATACCCAGCGGGGTATGATGCTAGCATGGCAGGAAATTAAATCTCCATATAAACCCTCAAAGTGTGTATTAAGAAAACTTTATTAATACATTTAAAATTAAAAGGGGATTCAGTGTTTATCTTTGCGGGCTTACGAGAGCAATTTAACTTGAGTTTTAATCTTTATTAAGATGCTAATTAGACGCGCACTTCTTTCGCTAACGTAGAAAATATAAGCCGGATGTGAATTAATGTTGTATTAAATTCTTTATAGGGCTCCGTAACAATTTTGGCAAGGGAGCTTTAAAAAAATCGTTATATCCTCGAATGGAACACACTGCCGGAATCTGTTTTTCCCGAAACCTACAATCTGGGTGTCTTCAAGTCTCGTGTTAATAGGTACCTTCTAGGTAAGCGTGCTCGATCTTAGGCCATATCTCAGCTCAAATCGAGCGAGATAATTGGTCAAACGCGAATCTATACGTGATAAAAAAAAATATATATAATACAATGCATATAAAAATATAATATCCATTTGTATTGTATTGTATAGAGAACAAAACACAATACAACATTAATAAAACTACTTCTTAACGGTTTAAACGCGGTATTTTATTTGATTTTATTCCGACGTTTCAGTCACTATTTAATAGCCGTGATCACAAAAAGTAGTTTTATCATGTGTACTAATCGTGAAAATTTGAGAAAACAATACGTGTGTATAATACAATACAATTCATCTGTCTTTGTTGCTTAAGTCATTTGCAACTACCGGGTGGGTGGGTCTATACTCTATATGGATGAGATTTGACGAAGTAAGATATTGATTATATGGCGCTAATTGATAATGCTGACTGAATAATGGCTGGGTTTGTTTTTCAATACTGTGCTTTGGGGAGGTAAAATCTCACCGTCTCCGCTGGCTCGGTCATGTAGAGCGGATGGACGATGATCGGCGAGTGAGGAAAGCATGCTTGGGGCCACCAGTCGGTCGGCGACCGGTTGGTCGTCCCAAGTATCGCTGGAAGGATAGAGTGGAAGCTGACCTGACCGCACTACAAGCCCACAACTGGCAAAACACTGCGCAGGACAGAGGAAAGTGGCGTGCTCTCTTTAGTTACTTTGATATATTTTATGCTAATGTTGAATAATGGTTTTTGAGTCATGGTTACTATATTTTTTATTCAGTACATATTCTTGAAGCATGTATATTTCCTTCTCTTTTTGTATACTGTTTTGTATGTATATCTATTTCTGTCCTCCCCAATAATGAGTTACTTCACAAAAAGATGCCACCATTGTTTTTTCGGATTCCTTTGTGGTGTAAAAAGTAACGACATATGAGAAATAGTGGGAATTTTGGCAAATACAATAATTTGCTGAACTTATTAAATGGCGGCCGCACTGAAAAGTTCTGAATTTGGTGAGAGTGATTGATTGAGATGGTTTCAAGATATGTGCAAGATATACTTCTGAAGCCAAAGGCGGGCATAGTATTTGGACATAAGTTTTCATTAGCTTTAATTTGTACTTATCTATTGTTATGTGACAAACATTTACACAACAACTTATAACAACAAAATTATTCAGCGGTTTCGTGCATACGGAATATTTGTTTGTTTTTTTAACTTCGGATCCACGTATACAGTCTGCATACTCTAGACCAGGAGTTGTAGTCATACAGACGGGCAAATGTCCTGTCACTTCATTATTGATTATATTGTCGCTTCTTACGACAGGCCGCTTTTTGCAGTATTTAGTGTTCTTTCTCAATTCCTACACAGCTACAAAATAGTGGGTTTTCAACTCTACATACCCCTTTTTCGTAAGCACTCTGACATTCACTTACTGATTTATTTTACTGTGGAATTTCTGAGTGTTTGATGAACAAACATAGTATATTCATAATATTGTTATGTAATGTATGTACGGACACGTACATTTCCCGGTTCACTGCTGTCGGCATATTTATTCTAATTTAATTAATGCTATTATTCCGTTTAGTGACATCGAGGCAACACAGTATCATCTGCTTTTGGGGGGTCGTCGTTATTGTCGCATCACACCTTTGGTTCAGGGATAGGTAGACAAATTAGACAAGTGGCTTTATAATTGGTACAGAAGGGAACGGAAAAAAAACCATAAAAAATGTTTATACAATCAAAACTACTGGGCCAAACTATTGATTTTGGGAACCAAATGGCAACTATTCCGCATCAAACTAAAGAAGAATCATGTAAATCGGATCATAAATCTCAGCGTAATCGGTGTACATATGGAACGGAATGGAAATTTGTTCATAAAAAATGTTCATAAAATGACGGCATCATTAGATTCATCCCCTTTCATGGCAACAGTCCAGCCGAGGAAAAGCGTTTTAGGGAGCTCCATCGAGCAAGTCGTCCTCTGGGCTCGCCAGGCGAAGGCGCTTGCCCCAAAAACCCCGGTAAAGTTGTAAGGTCTTCGGACCAACAACATAAAGTCAAGTCCAATAAAACACCATTAGGTTTTTAAGTGTAACTGTAAAAGTGTCGCTTACGCTGGTACGGCCACGTTTTACGCAGACCGGCTAATTATGTGGGGAAAAAATATCTAGCTATGCCGCCTCTGCCTGGTCCCGGTCGAAGGGGAAGGCCCAAGAAATGTTGGCTTGACGTTGCGAAGGATGACATGCGTGCCAATGGTCTCAAAACGGGGGATGCTGAAGACCGCGCGAAGTGGAGTAGAAAAAGTAGGAAAGCGGTCCCTGCACGTCGGAGTGAACGCCCCAAACGTAACCGGGATTTAACGCTCGGATAATGATGATGAGGTTTTTAGGTGTAGCGTGTAATGAATATAACCCAACATAATAGGAGAAAGAAAATCTCACCGCCTCCGCTAGCTCAATCAAATAGAACTGAAGGAAGAAGATTGAAGTGTGAAGAAAGCACAATTGGTCCTATCGGTTGACGACGGTCGCACCTACATCCCAAGCATCACTGAATAAAGTGAAGGCTGTCCTATCTGAGCTTCAACATTATAATTGAATAAACTACCCAGGGATAGAGAAAAAAGGTGTGTTCTAGTCTCGAAGGCCAAAACATGTTTTGCATCGTCGAGCTAACGGAGCTAGTTAGTTTGGGGTATCCTTAGTCAGGTCTTCATATTACATTATTCTGATGGTCATCACTTAAAGCTTAAAGCTTTCACTTTACCAAATTATCACAAATGTATTAAAATTTGGACAAGATCTTACCTATTATTACCTGTTAGGTCAGCTAGTTTTATATAAAAGTAGGCATCAAGGTAAAAGAAGAAGGTTGAGAAATATAAATTTATATGCCTCGAAAGTCTTTTTAAGTCCAATGATTTCAACTCAAGTGACTTTTAATCATTTCGTCTTTGCTCAGTTTCATATTTAAGAACAAAAGATTCTTCGTTAAACTTGAGATTGTATCTTTGATTTATTATACCGCAATGGTTTCAAAGGTAATCCACCTTTTAAAAGTTTTTGTACGCACCAGGTGTTTCCTAAATGGAAAATTGATTTTTTGTGTTCTGAAAATAATAAATCGGCCAAGTGTATTATAGTCTACAATGAAGAGTTCCGTATAGACTATGTACATCACGTTAGTATTCGTTATTTGGCTGGAGAACTCTAAAATACATTTAATTGAAAATTCCCGTATCTCAGATTTTACTGTACTGTACAGATTTCGTTTTAACTATTGTCCATTCATATTAATTTCAAAGTCTTAAATATTTGAATGAAACTTTTTTTTTGGATTTTCTTATTATAATAGTGTTATAATTTACGTTTCGACAAAAACAAATTCCACCTGCATAAACACATTGTATTTATTACCTGTCGGTATTTGAACTAATTGTAATTATTTTATGATCGGCTTCTTTTGTTTATTTATTGGCATACGTACAGAGAAGAGCCTATTGTTCTATCGCAATCGTTTGCGGCCGCTTGCGGCCGAATCATTAGCCAGGTGCTGCGGATTACGACGACTAGAACACGGGCACATTTGTATTTGTGTGTTATAAAACGACGGATTGATGGAGAGAGGGGGCAGATCAGCGACAACTACGATCAAGGCGTGACATGTGTACAATCGGGAATATAATAGTGACGGACTTTGCGCGTTTTATTGAATTACGACCTTATGCATTACGTTTGGATTTGCTATACATGTTTGTATAATTCTAATAAACTTTATAGTAATTCTAACGGCATTTTATTTCGAGTCCTGCTAAACTCGTAACAATAGTTTAAAAGTTAGAAAGGGCACAGCGACATGCTTTTTACCTACTTACTTATTGATAAGAATCATCGTTTAGAGAAACTGTTCAAAATGGTGCTATTGTCTTCCTTCTACCACCGTACTGCTCCACATCGGCAAAGGGCCATTCTCATTTCCTTGAGCCGCTTCGCTCATGTACCCAACGGTTCTCTAGAAAGTTCTTAATGCGCACCGTGGATATTTGAAATGGGCTAAGGTTTTTCCTCAGCACTGCGATATGGAGTTTTTAAAAAAAAGTATCATAAAATTCCTTCAAGATTTGCAGCGCCTTGGTGACCCCTCTCTGTTGCTGTGGTGGGTTCTCAGCTTTTTCACTGTAAGCAATGAAAATATCGTAAAGAGATTTTTAAGATCTGGTTAAAGAATGTAACCCAAATGATTGAGTTGGTTTCTTCTGTGAGTCCGTCATGGCGCAGAAGGAGGCCGCAGAAAGAGTTAGGGAGGAGGCCGCGTACGCGGACCCACCCTATCCGCAGGAGGCGGACCGGCGGTCGAAGGCACCGTTACGCGCATCTCCTCCTCCCATAATTACCGTCACAGGGGGCCGCTGCTACGGGGGTAGCAGTGGACTTCCTCCCCCTGATTGATGAAGTGGGTCACTCTGCCACCGGGGTGGCCCAGTATTGCCGAGCGTTGGGGCGTCGCGGTGCAGTAACTCTGTTCTAAATCCCGTGACGCCCCGTAAAAGCGCGGATATAGGGGCGCAGGTTGAGGTTTGGTGGGTAGTTTGGCGATCGGTTTCTCGCGACTGCTTCTGTTTGAAGCTAGCGTGGAGAACCGGTCACTGAGAGTCCCACACACCCTCGTTGTATGCTTCTACGCTGCATTTGGACCTTCCCCCGAAGGACCCGAGGACGGTGTCCAAAAACATTCCCCCTGTGATATCAAAAAAAATAAAATAAAAAGGTTGCCTGGAAGAAATCGCTTTGCTATATGGCCGCTTATTGTATTACCTAGAAAATATTGTAAATATGGTCTGTTTTTGTAATTGTATGTTTTGGTGTGCAATAAAGTGTTATCTCTCTCTCTCTCTCTCTCTCTCTCAAATATGTAGGGTATTAATAACTATGTCAAATGTATGACGACCAGTTTAAATTTTTATGTTTTTGCAATTGATCTACTACACCATTATGTGGCGGTTTATAGCATACATTTTATCATATTTTTCTATATAGGCCAGTAGTAGTTTCGAAGAAAAAACTTAGTGACCAGAATAGCAAGATGAAGTTTGGAACTAATAAATGATTGTTTAATTAATTAAAAAGAACATTTTTTTTATTTTTTTTATGTTTGCTAGTAGGCAAACTGGCAAACGGACCACCTGGTGATAGGTGGCTACCGTCGCCCATGGACATCTGCAACCCAAGGGGAGCCGATGCGTTGCCTACCTCGACTTTAGGTATCTGTTCACGCCCTTTTTGAAGAGCCCCATATTGTAGCGCTCTGGGAAAACCGCGGGAGGGAGGTCATTCCATAATCCGGACACATATGGCATGAAGGAACGTCCGCCACGTACCGTGGAGGACTTCCAAGTGTCCAGGAAGTGTGGATGAACTCCCAATCGCCGGCGAGCGGTGCGATGGTAGAATGGCGACGTAGGCACCAAATCAAACAGCTCATCAGAGCACTCCCCGTTGTACAGACGGTAGAACACGCTTAGAGCGCCAACGTCTCTTCGTCTTTCAACATTCACAAAGACCCTCAAGATTAATGAAACGTCACTTTAAACACATAAAGCGGCTTCCAGGTTGTGGGTGGTGCGGCGATTAGGGACTGCATAGGGGCGGCAAACGTCTTTGTGAAACGGAATCTAGGTTACCTTTACGGACAGCTGCTGAAGGCTTCCTGACCGGCCGGCTGTGGTCTGATCTCCCTTAGCTTTACAATGGCGGCACTATTTAACTTGAAGTGTTACGGGCAGATTGGTTAATGTAAGTACATTAAAATGTCAATTGTCAAACAATGTCGTTCGTTGTCGTTTACTTTTATTATGACTCGAAAATCTGAACCGTTGGCAAAGTTTTCTTGTTGTTAATTTGTTTCCTTAACAAACTCTCTATTAATTATTTATATTTTTTTACACAGACCACAAATAGAGGCAGTGATGCCCAGCCACGTAGAGAGCAGAGGTATAGTTCGTGCCTTCATTAATTAGCGGCTCGGAACATCGCACTTTACGATGCGCAGAACGTGATTTTAGGTATTAGAGTAGTATCCTCGCTCGCTACAGCGTGGGCGTAACTACGCTCTAAGTCTCACGCTCTTGCTACATATTATTATATAAGCGCGGGACACATGGGAGGAGGGTGATTTTAGTGGAGTATTGAGTAGGTAGGTATTGAGTTTTCGAGTCTCCACACAAGCCGGCGATTTGATTCTGGTGCTCCATGCGTGGTTAACACCTCTCGTCGCTTTGGTCTAGTCTCTAGTAAAGAACCGTAGTGTTAAAATGCATTTCCCCGTCTCAAAAAAAAATATCATCGCTCGCTTTCTCGTTTACGGGACTTTCTCGGCGCTCGGTTCAGCAGAGCTGTCAATTTAGCGCTATGGGAGCTAGATATAGTGCTTTTTAGGGCAATCCAGCTCCCAATTTTATTAAACAACTTCCAGCGCAAAATCTTGCGCTTTTTATAATATGTAAATATCTAATTAATTTTATAATAAATATATATGAATATCCCTACTAATATTATAAAGAGGAAAGATTAGATTGTTTGTTTCCATTCAAGAGGCTCCGAAACTACTGAATCGATTTAAAAAAATCTTTCGCTGTTGGCAAGCTACACTATCCCCGAGTGATATAGGCTATATTATATTTACAAAAAAAATAGGGATACTTACTAAAACTCCAACAATCTAACCCAAGGTGCAAAAAAATACATAAAATCGCGTGCGCTGCGAAAACTGATGACAGAATGAAATAATGTACTACGGCTTTGCAGAACACATCTATATCTACAAAACATGTCGCGACAGCATAGGTCTAGCTATTTTAGTTATGCCACAATAAGAGTTCTTTTATTTTTTAAAAATAATTAAAATTCCGCCGCTAGAAAAAGCTCTTTATTTGTATCTTGGTATTCATCCTTATCAAAATAAATTACTTCATATTCAAGGCTGTTTTATTACATTTATAAAACTTTTTGAATTACTCAATTCGGACATTCCGTTCGAAAGATATTATGAGTTTAAAAATGTAACTAGTAGAACACCCGGCCGTGACGCTTTTTCGTAAGCGAAAAATCGTAAGACCCCGTCTATATAGAAGTTTCACTTCATAAAGTTCATCATACCTCATGTGTATGGACATGAAATTGCTCGATGTTTTTTATAACAATGATATAGTCACATACGCAACGTGGTGACTAACATGCATTTCAAAATAAATGAAACCAAAACTTTTAGAGCACTCTGTAAAACATCTTTTGCATTTTCCTTCACAAACCACGTGACCACTTAGAATACAAGGGTTGTCAATATAATGCCCCCAGAGATAGTGACGAAGTAAGTAAGCTTCGTGAACTTTACTCCTCTTGGGAATCAACGGATGGGGTTGTTAACAAAGCCTACATAATGTCAGTTTGTGAAACATAGGTAAGCAGTTATGCATACCATCAAAAAGTGTATATGTCGGTGAATCTTCTCAACACATCATTATTCTCGATCTGTTTTTTCAAACTGGACCATTAATTCATCGCTCAAATATTGTTACGATCTAGACGTCGACAAATACAAATTCACACCTTTTATTACCTTTCGGCATTTTGATTTCTTTTGTTTACTTTGTATTTAAAATTTGTGATTGAAAAACCAACCCATTGTGTATTGTAATCTTTTACGGCCTATTGTTGAATTGTGATCACTGTCAGGTATCTCGAATTAAAAATACAACCTGATTCTAAAAACTTCGGTCCACGCGGTCGGGCAGACATATGGAATCTGTGGAGTATAAAGCAAGGCCCCAATTGTGAGAGGGGACACTTGAGTGATAACCACAAGCGAAGCAAGACTTGTGTACATTCGGTAATCTATTCAGTGACGGACTTTTCGTCTGTTATTGAATTACGTTTGGAATTGTCGAGTTAGGTTATATTTGTACCTGTGTTATACGTGTTTGTATAGTTCTAATAAACTCTAGGCTAATTCTAACGGCATTTTAATTCGAGTCCTGCAACTCGTAACAATATCATAGACATATGCTCATTATTTTCATCCAAAAAGGACTTGAATCGAAGAGATTCTGAAGAAGATGTGCCTGGAGTTTGAGTTACACAATTCATATAAATCAGTGGTTCCCAAGTCACGAGTGAATAGGTATCTACTAGGTAAGCGTGCTCTAGCCTAGACTGCATCTTTACTTACCTTGATATCAGGTGAGTTATTTATCAAACCGAAACTTATACTATGATAAAAAAGGTCTTTAACTTTTTACTTTAAAAATCTTAATTAGTCGAGTATAGTTTGTGTAATGAATTTAAAAATTAAATGAAATCAAGGAGGCTAATATATCTATACATATAATAAAACTGTAGAGGTTGAACTTCTGTACAGTTAAAAAAGTTTAAATCCGAGTCAGGGTGATGTAAGAAGTGAAATAGAACCAATTTAGATTTTTATATGATAGTACTTTTGATCCCGATAAATTAAAGAGTTCCCGTGTGATAGTTAAAAACCGCAGCAGGCGGACGATGTCGCGGCCATCAGCTAGCATATGTATGTTTTTTTTTTTAATTTATTTTCAATAAAAATAAAGTTACAAGATTATACATACAGTTACTTTGCCAAACTGCAGCGCAGTTTGTCGGCAGCGTTCTCGCGGATCGCATTACATTATTATACCTTATAACTTTCGTGTAGTGAAGTACTTATACTATTTTAATGTAAATTATAATATAAACTAATTTAATGGATTAAGCAATTTTATTATCACCGTTATCTAAAGTACATATACACAAAGTCCATTGTAAAATCGTTTAAAACGTTTCCATTGATTCCTTAATGACAGTACCATATCCCACCGCGTACATGTATCATGACTATCCATACATATGCATATACATGCATACATACATACACATATATGCACACATACATGTATGTATGTACATGTATGTATGTGTGTGTGTATGTGTGTGTGAGGGTGGGTGTGTGGTTGATGAAAATAGGCTAGCTCTCATACACGCAACCTACCACCCTCTTTCGACTAACGACTCTTAGATAACCGTTCATTCAATTAAATAAAATCTTCACCATTCATTCAATCATTCAATAAACACTCAATATTTTGTTAACATTATAAATAAATAACTATGTTTATTGTCACATTTTCGTGTTTGTATTGCGCATGAGAACGTGAATAGAATCCCAATGGAATTCAATCTGATCTATAGTAGAATTATTTTCTCCGTGCAGTTTGGGTCATAAATAATCGGAGCGGTGAAGCGAGTATTTCGCTCTCTCTTCCACTTACGGGCCTTATGGGCAGGCATAGTGATACGTATTATTGTTGTCGATAAGCGTTATCGATAGTGTATTTAGTTTTGTCATTTTGTGGGTTAGTGTTATAAATGAAAGAAAAAAATAGATACACCAACGTGTTTATTAAAGTAAGAATAACGATGATTTAAAATAAATTATTAATCAGGTATCTATGTATTAAAAAACTATAAGTACAAAAGTTTAGAATGAAAAAAGTTATATTAAAAATAAATATAAATACTTATATCTAAGTTTTAAATTAACAGCAAAAAAGATAATAATGATTTTTATAAGAATGATAATCTTTCTTTAATAAGAATGAGTTTTTATCGATAATGGCGTTGCACTCGCGCAACATGTTCACCGCCTTAGCCGGGCTGAGGCCGAGCTTCTTATGATTTATGACCCAAACTGCACGGAGAAAATAAATATACTATAGTTGTTAACTAATAATGCCACATTCTTTAAACCACTTAATATATTTATCTCCTTAATATAATATGACAAGACTAATACATACGTAAATATACGTTTCAGTGGGAAAAAGATAAACTTCTCAGTTAAGTGAATTATCCACTTATTCTTACGTAGAACTACGCCATTATAACGCTGAGGTCAAGTCTAATTGCCTTCACAAACAAATCAACTTTGTTTTCAAACTTACTTCTTTTATTTTAGATAATTGGGAACTTTTGGGACGAAAAATAAACGATATTACAAGAAGTTGGCGACTTTGGCGAATTCGTTGGTAAGGTTTCAAGCCAATGAAGCGTTGAGGCGAATAAAATTGTCATGTCAATGTTATGTATATATAGTTCTGTTTGAGTACATTTTTAGGGTTTCGCGTCTATTGAACTTAGGTTTTGATTGAACTAGATGTTTGTCGAATTTAATTTCGTTTCTTCGAGTTTATTGTTTAAGTAGTTTTTACGCGCTTTACTCGCGTTAGGCTGCCTGTCCGTTGAAGCGGAGTGAGGCTGCCGAAACGGAGAAATATTCTTTATTCTTTATTGTACACAAAAAGTTACATACACAATAATAAAAAAGTGGTGATGTACAAAGGCGAGCTTAACCCTAAAAGAGTTTTCTTCCAGCAAACCTATGAGTCTAGCGAGAAGGGGAGAAGCAGAAGGCAAGGTTGTGTACGTGAAAGATATTTTATGTCATATAATATAAATAAATTAACAAAAATAAATTATATAAAAGATACTCATAAAATATATACATACATACATAATGTAAAATATAGACATATACGGATAATTTAACATAGATAGTGTTCTTTGACTTTTTTTTTGAAACTGCTCTCCGATGAGCTGTCTCGGATCGTATGTGGCAGGGCGTTCCATAATCTAACTGCGTGGACGGAGAAAGAACCACTATAACATGCCGAAGAGTGTGTGGGAGCTTTGAGAAGAAGGGATTTAGAAGTTCTACAATGCTTGTCAGAAGGAACAAGAAATAATAAAAATAGAAATAAGAAATAATAATAAATATTAACCAATAGGATTGCATAAAAATTGCCCCAATGAACAGCCAGCCTTACAACCTTAATGTAAATTTCATAGAAACAGTGGAGGAGCGGCCGCTGGGAGTACCACATGCTCTCTGTATGAAACAAAAACAAATCGGACGGGTAAACATGATTTATTTTTATTGCATGAGTTCAGCAGACTGCCATGCCAGGTGCCAGGTGGTAGGGCACTAGCCCGATTGGATGGCCACCACCCCTGGTCTAGAGTATGCCCCCATAACAACCACCTTGAGTTGTATTCCGGAATTAGTGACCAGGTTCCAGTCTTAGCAGCATAGCATTTGTAGCACCTTCGGTGTTGCAAATGTCCATAAGTGAGGGTAACCGCTTTCCATCAAGTGGGCCGTCTGCCTGCCTGGATCGCCTATGGACATTTGCAACACCAAATGTGCTACAAATGCGCTGCTGCTCTCTTAAGGGGTAAATGTTGTTGATGTGAAACATCAAAATAACATGTTGTCATCTAATATTTTATTTATCATGTTTTTGCGCGAATAAATGATTGTATTTGGAAACTGTACATTTTTCGCCACCACAAGTATCCTAAGTGCTATGCCAGAATATAATCCATCATTATTGAACATTATGACCAGTGATTATTGGTCAATTAAATAAAATTGTTGCATTACATGAATGTATCTATTGTTTGAATGTATATATATCCAATTCATAATATCACTGTGTATCTAATTATATCTGTATATATAATAGTTTATTTATATTTTATTTTAGTTTAGTATACCACCAAAAATCTTTTATTGTCTTTAAAATCTCCCTTAACACTAGGTTGCCTGGAAGAGATCGTTATAAGCGATAAGACCGCCCATTGTTCTAATGCAAATATAACCATATCAATTGTCTAGACTTCAGACTATGGTGAACAATAAAGATTTTTCATTCATTCATTCATTCATAATCCTCCTGTGCTAAATTTCATCCAAATCCCTTCAGCCACATCCATATAAACTTTCGCATTATAATAGTAGTAAGATGTTCTTAATAATCCACCACCGAGCACCGGATCATAAAGAAATCCCCACACGATACAAGAAATATGTAGCAATATAAGGTAAAGTGAACCAAATATAATAACTATTCATTAGCGACTTTGAGAAGTTGAGATAAACAATAATCAAGTTGGTTTTCAGAGTTACATTCTTGGTCGGTTTTTACGTGACATACCAACTTTCATCCCTTATGCCTAAAGTATAGAACAAGTTATAACTTATTTACGTAACTTGGTGAAGTTTTTCCAGCATATATACGACATTATTATGTGGTGGTGACTGTTTTTTTCAAAATCTACATTTATAATTCGAAAAGATGTTTTTGTTAAGATTTGTTTGTGTAATTTGAATTAAATTGTTAGTTAAATTGATATAAATTAGCTTTAGGGATCTGTGCGGCAAAATAGAAGACGTTGTGTCCGTCTATGTATGTACTTGGATGATTGGATGCCACAATAATTTTTCATAGATACCACTACATTCCTATGACTGAATTTTGAGAAGCATGTAAATTTTATATGGGTTTACATAATGGCGTAATAAGACCTTCAAACAAATAATAATTTAGTGTGACCGCTATATACGTATATACAATTGAGGATTAAAAATTTATTAATGAAAATATTTGAAACGAAGATTTGTTTGAACAATATTTGTTGCAGACTCATTAGTTTAAGTTTAGTAACCTATTTTTCTCATAGAATTGAAATTTGAATGTGATTTTTATTGTTTTATGTCAAATTTTATATTTGATTTGTCGAGTGAAAATTATTGAGAGATACACTCGTATTAAATATCCATTGTTGTATTTATTAAGTTATTATATATGAAAATAATACAAAAGCAGGATATTTACATTAAAAATAATTACGTCTCTCTCTCAACGACCACAACAATATCCGTTGAAGATTTTGTGAGAAATAAGGTATTTTATATTAAAAACATTTTTTTATAGTTTCTTAGTCATTGTAGCGATATATTATTATTGTAAAATTACGCCTTTTTGTCAAATTTAAACATATATATATTTGGTTATTTTTGAAAAACATGACTGTGACTTAGTAAGACATGGACATAAACAATAATTCCACTATATTTAAGGTTTTATAATAAAATTGTGTTGGTTGCCGCGACCTGAGTGTAGGGCAGCAACCGTTACCAAAAAAATGTACCCTTAATTTTATTTATTATACTTCAAAATATGTTATTACTATAAGTTTAGATGTAATTATATAAAGCCTAGAAATAAGTTTATATAAATAAATGATTTTGAATTTGAAGATATAATAATAGGGAGAGACGGACGGACAACAAAAATATTGTTGGTGAAGTTTTTCCAAAATGGATATGGATGATGTTACGGTTCGCGAGACTCGAATTAAAATGCCGTTGCAATTATTATAGAGTTTATTAGAATTTTACAAACATGTATAACACAGGTACAAATATAACCGAACACAACAAATCCAAACGTAATGCAGAAGGTCGTAATTCAATAAAACGCGCAAAGTCCGTCACTAATAGCTATTCCAAATATGAACACGGTCTCGCCTTGATCTTGGTTCTCTCTCGACTGACTCTTCCCTCACTGGGGACATTGCTTTATACTGCACAAATGTCCACTCGGCAGCGTGGACCGAATTTCCTAGAAATTGCTTTCAGTTTAAAATCCGTAACACCTGGCTAATGATTACAATACAACAATAGGCCGTATGCCAACAAGTAAACAAAAGAAGACGATCATAAAAGAGTTACAATAGTTTGTATGTTAATAGTTATTAGTTCGTATGCCGCCGGGTAATAAATATGCACAATGCATATTCAGACAAACTACAGGTGGATTTTGTGTTTATCGGGACCTGAGTGGTAAGAATAATAAGCAAAGCTTATCACATAGCTGAAGTAAAATTAATTATGTAGTAGGTACATTCAGAATATTGCCAAAACAATATAATGCTTAGAACTAAATCCAGCTGTACGTAGAAATGAGACCCTGAAGGAGCGATTCGGCCCAGATACAGGCTTTTATTATAGACTAACTACATTGAGAGACGTGTAGGCGTAAGGATAATACAGTAAAGTAGACACCTACTTGAAGTTCTCTCTAAAGTGCTGTATATATGAATTCTAAGTACTAATCCCACTGAATATATTATTAAAGTATACTGAGGTACCTGGGTTGAATATGGCCGGCTTAAGGTTTGACATCATTTTTTTTTAAATTATTAAAATAAGTGGATTAGTTAGAGTATTTATCAATAAAGGGTGCCTATTTATCTTTCATACTACATGATAAAAAAAACGAAAATAAATATGACTTTAAAGTATGTTAACATTTTTAATAAATGAGAAATTGACCATCCCTATTAATATTATAAATGCGAAAGTAACTCTGTCTGTCTGTCTGTCTGTCTGTCTGTTCCGTTTTCACGTAAAACTACTGGACCGATTTGGCTGAAACTCAGTATATATATATTTTCGATACCGAGGATGAACATAGGATACTTTTTATCCCGAAAAATGGGATAGTTTCCGGGATAACATGATATTTGTCTGTTTGTTTGTTATGCTTTTACCGAAAAACCACTGGACCGATTTGGCTGAAATTCGGTACGTATGTAAATTAAATACTGAGGATGGTCAAAGGCTAATTTTCATTTTGGCCTTTTTGGTAATTTTGGCCTATTTGGTAATTTTGACCTTTTTGGTCATTTTGGCCTTTTTGGTCATTTTGGCCTATTTGGTAGTTTTTCCTTTTTGGTCATTTTGGCCTTTTTGGCCTTTTTGGTCATTTTGGCATATTTGGTCATTTTGGCCTATTTGGTAATTTTTCCTGTTTAATCATTTTGGCCTATTTGGTCGCTTTGGCATTTTTGGTCATGTTGGCTTATTTGGTCATTTTGGCCTATTTGGTCATTTTGGCCTATTTGGTCATTTTGGCCTATTTGGCCATTTTGGCCTATTTGGTCATTTTGGCCTTTTTGATCATTTTGACCTTTTTGGTCGTTTTTGCCTATTCCGTCATTTTAGCCATGTCGGTCACTGTGGTCTTTTGGTCATTTAGACCATTTTGGCCTTTTTGGTCATGTTTTGTAATTTATTTTGTTGACAGATAGACGGGGGATGGTATATATATTTAACGATATAAAATGAAGTGAATCTTCTGTGCGCAAATACATAAAAATGTAAAATAATATAACCTGTAGCACTTGCTCTGTAAACAAGAGACACGGACTAGAGGTTAACCCGCGGCGCAGCCGCGGGGTAAACTCTAGTATTTCCAATAAAGTGCAGTATATTTTTTGCAGCAACAGATAAGGAATACAATTTCTTGTGGCCGGGCGGCCTGTCGTAAGAGGCGACAAAACAACCCACAGCCAGCAAACCGGCAGACGGTGCACTTGGTGGAAAGCGGTTACTATCGCCTATGGACATTTGGAACACCAAAGGTGCTACAAATGCGCTGCTGCTTCTTTAAGAGAGACTGGAACTTGGTCACTAATGCTGCAACACAAATCAAAGTTGTTATGGCGGCATACTTTAGATCAGGGGAGGTAGCAATCCAGTCGGGAAAACACCCTACCACCTGGCTGTGGGTTGTTTTGTCGTCTCTTACGACAGGTCGAACGGCTGCAGGAACTTGTATTCTTTTTCCGTTCCTGCACGGATAAGGATAGAAACTAACGATATGGCGAGTAGGTAGTGGGTTGTCAGAACTCTCACTCATCGAACAAAAAACAATAAGCATAGGTCCAAGAGCTTTACGTCGATAGACTGTGGTATCACACAAATCGAATACCTCGATTGATGTGATACCACGCACTCACGAGGCTCTTGGGTTGTAATCGAATTATGTTTCAGAATTGATCTAAAAGCAAAACCTTTTTTCGTTCCCGTCAACGAATGCCTGTCACTTCCCTAAATTGCAAATAAAGGAACTGCCTCCCCGCAGACCAATCGTCACTTCCAATATTGTCGATTGCATGTCTTACGTCGGGAATCGCTTTGATGGCGCGATCGGGGTCAGCATCGGTCGTAAAGGCATCAATCTGATGTCAATGGGTAACTAGGACGATCCCTTGTGGTATTTGTCAGATACGCTCAGAGCGTTTTTGTTATTGTTACTTGTTGAGAATTTCAATTTTTTTATATATGTTCCTTTATGACCAATCTTCAAATAAATAAATAAGCACCAAGTCAAAGTTTATTCTCTATGAACCCTGTATGACTAGATCGCTTGCTTGCGACAAAAATCTGTTTCTTAAGGCAGATTTACTTACACGCACTGAAATCCAATGTTAAATGACCAAAATGACGACGATTTTGATAACAAGTTACAAGAAATTTAACCTAAAATTTACTTGTGTATGCACTTAATATTTATGAACTAACCTTTAAAAATAAACAATATACTTATTACAATTTTTTATTTTATTTTTGGAGTAGAGCAGACAGACTAACCACGGCTCACCTGATAGAGTGGATGCCATCTTATGGACATTTACAACGTCAAAGATGCTACAATGTGCTATTAGCCTTGAAGTGGGAACTGGAACTGGAACCGGGCCAGTAATACAGGAACATTTAAGGTACTTATGAAGGCACACTGCAGACTAGGGTTGATAGCCATCTAAGCGTTCAAATACTCTACAAACTCTACTCTTCTTTTAACAAATTGGCACTCAATATCAAAATATTTCTGCTTATCTGTTACAAGGAATTACAGGTACTATGCCTTTATTCGCATACCATTCGCTGCAATATCCCCATTGTACCGCGTTTCGAACGAGCCAATATCGGGTAAGTTTTTGCACAATGCAATAATGCAGCGGAGGTAATCATCATTTGCTATTGTGCCAAATGCAGCTGATTTCCATCGGGACATGCAAAACAGCTTCATATTTGCGGAAGTGCTGACAGAGGCGGCTTGCGGTCGGCTTATGAAAGAATGGTATTATTCTCTTGGTCGTTTATAAATATATGTTTGCCCGAAGTAGGCAAACCACTTCACCCCGCTGACCCCGAAGCTGACGGGACCCGCTGCCGCCTTGGCTAGACTGCTGCCTAATGTGAAGACACCGGGCTCGAGATGTCAGCGACTCTATGCCGGTATTCTTCGGAGCATAGAGCTGTACAGTGCTCCCATTTTGTGTCGAGGCCCTGAATCGCACAAACGAAACCCGTCTGGTTCTGGTGGTTATGGCTACACGGAGCTACCGCACGCTGTCCTGGTGATCCACCTTAGCAGCTCCAGGCGGATGTGCCCGATGAGGTGTACCGGTTCAGGAGAAGAGGCGACAGGCCGAGTCTGAAAGAAATAAAATGGACCAGGGAGCTCGTAGATGAGGAAAACCTAGCCGGAAAGTTCCCTACAAATCTTTGTCGAAAGCGGAACAAACGTTTTAGAGAACCTTTGCGTAGTTGAGATAGGGAGCTCAGGGAAATGGGTGTGAACATCCCTTCGATGACAAGTGGTGCGTTTGTAAAAATGAGGCGTTGTCGTCAAATTAAAAAAAATCCCCCCGTTATACAGGTGGAATATGTAGAGATGCAGTCTTTTCGAACGCTATGGTTTCCAAGCCACCTGTTGTGGGATCGTCGACTATACGACCGGCGCAACGCTGGATGGAGTCAGGGGGGTCAGTCTGGTAGGTGGGTGCCCCAGTCCAGGTATTTAGGTTTTGTAAGGTTTTATGTCCATTGAAGCAGAATAAAGCTGCGGAGAGGAGAAACGGAGATAAATTTACCAATAAGGTTGCATAAAATTTACGTCACTGGACAGACAGGCAATTATATTGGTTAATATTTCTCCGTTTCTCAACTCCAGTCTCGCTACGTTTCGATGGATATGCAACCTAAAGCGCAGTCTTTGCCGCGAGTTACTGCTTGAACCAATGCATCAAAGATTTTATTTTTTCTGTATGTAACCAAGGTGTAATATTTACTATCAGCAAGACTAAACTTGAGACCTGAGCGGAATGCGCGCTACCCCCCCGACAGCCGCGTTCTTACCGCCCTCGCCATCGACGCGTTATTATCTCGCGCTTACGTCATCCGAAAGAAGTCTCGAGTTAACTCTTGCGGGTTGTATAAATTTTAATATAACCTTCAAACTTAAAATACTATAATAAGTTACGAATTTTGCTGTCATGTATTTGGGCATAATGTAAAAGAACCATTAATTACAAAATAGTGTTGAATACATTTTTTTCTATTATATATATATTTTTTTTTATTAGAGGAGTTCAGCAGGCAGACGGCCTACTTGATGGAAAGCGGTTACCATCGCCTATGGATATTTGCAACAAATGTGCTGTTGCTCTTTTAAGGGAGATTAGAACCTGGCCATTAATGCCAAAACACAACACAAGGTTGTTATGGCGACATACTCTAGAGTTCTAGACCAAGGGTGGTAGCCATCCAGTTAGGCAAATGCCCTACCACCTGGCCGTGGGTTATTTTTTCGCCTCTTACGACAGGCCACCCGTCCGCAGGAAACTACATTCTTTCTCCGTCCCTGCACGGATAGAATATATTCAAGGTTAGATTCAAGAATACGCAAACTATGAAAAGCTGTATATTGTTAACGTGGTAAACAAAATATGACGTAAGAAAACATGGTTCATATTATCAATATTCCGACATCACGTTGCTATTGCAAAACTAGTGAAAGTAGCTGAATATAAATGTAAATAAGGATTTATGGCACAATATGTAAGCGTTTTCTCCTTTATTGTATGTCTACTAACTAGCTTCGAATTGAGCTAGTAAAAAGTAAAAACTTGACGTTTTTAAGAAATTTTCAATTCTGCTTATTTATCCGCGATTTGCATCTTATACTTTTAGGTACCCGAGTCTTGGTTGAGACTATTTTTCGAAGCAAGCATAAATAAAGTAGATTTAATAGATTAAATACAGTAACTTGAAAAAATCTGAAAATGTTATGCCAGCGGCGTCGCGCCACCGCGCTGCCGCCGACTGAAAAACTGTCGCGCGCTGCCGCCGCCGTTTTTCAGCGCAGCGCACATCTCTAATTCGTAACTATATGCAACCCTTCAATGTACGTAGTCCAATATACATTTGGCTAAGTTTATTTGTATTATATAAAGGGCAGTCCACTAGAAACGAGAATATGAAATTGATTCTAGAGGTCTCTTGTTGCATTTTCGCGAGAAAGCATAGCGCCCATAACGTGTAAGGGTCGTAGATCATTAGAGGCATTGATGTAGCATTACATAAATGATTAGAGGTATCTGGCACCCGACAAGCGCTTTCCATAGGTAGATGCCGCATTGTCAAGTAGTGAACCTCGCGTGGTCAATGAGTGAAAGTCACGTGATACACGGAATTGATGAATAGTCTGTCAGCGATTAATACTAGGTCTATACGTGAATCAATCCGAGAAACGGATTGTCCCCGAGTAGTTCACTCGCGATATGCGTATGGACAGCTTGCGAGCGAGGTTACCCTGTACTATCGGTTGCCAAGTTGTTCTAATCGGCTATGATCTTTAGTATATATTTTTTTAAATAAGGGAATACGCGGTTGAAGACAATCAGACGGGGTGTGTAATTCGTCACGTTGAGGTGGCAATAGCGCCTCTATGGAGTGGTATTCCGTCATTCTCTCTAGTGCCACGAGTTTATAAACTCACCACATTGCGAGGCCCTGGCAGTCGGTGGCCCAGCAACCTCATTCATTGCCGGTGGAACCGCGTTCCCGTCGTCTTCATTTTCTCTGTATGTGGTGTGGTTTGTGACATGATAGGAAAGGTGAGCGCGCGCGATTTCTTGGCGTGCCTCCATTTCTAACTCTTTCTTAAGTATGTAACTTGTACCAGCCCCATAACCCAGTCAAATATAAGAGTATAACCAAACAACGCCCTAATGGGCACATTGTTTACGGAATGATATACCACATTCCGTAACAATGTAAACGGATAGCTGAAGGGCTGGTGCTAATTCTATTAATGTGTCTATTATGCCAATGGTTATGGTAGCGTATTATCTAAATGAAACTTCATTCAAAATGTAAAAAAAGTTTTGTAGCAAAAAAAGCCGACTTTAAAACCAACTGAAGAGCATAAAAAAATATTTCCCACAATATCTTGAAGTCGATGCCAAGTAAAACACGAAACACAGCAACAAATGCATGATGCGATTTCAAGATGTTGTAGAGAATATTCATTTTATGTTTTTTTGTCAACTCTTGAAGCTTCCTCTTTTCTAGAAAACTTTGACATTCACTTTTAAATAACGTACATGCTATCTAATAACAATGGAAGGTTTATGAACGTTGAATATGTACTGGATCCAAATCAAAATGAATCGTGAAAATCGATTCATAAACAAAAAAATATGGCTGAACATTTACATACATACATACATACATACATAACTTCACGCCAGGTCCCTTGCGGGGTAGGTTGAACATTTAATGTAATAAATATTTTTACTTGACGAATTGAGAACCTACTTCTTTATTGAAGTCGGTTAAAAAGCCAGGTTAGCCTATGGCTGGTTTCTGCATCTTACTAACATGTCTTACTATCTATTAAAATTTTGGCATAAGTTCCTTGCAATGTTGCCTTCGTCTTTTTTCTACTATCGCACCTCTCAGCATCGGTTGGGAATTCATCCTAACTTCCTCGAGCCGCTTCGCTCATGTACGCAACGGTTCTGTAGAACGTTTCTCTTGAGTAAGGTAATTGTTTGTAATGGTAATTGTAATTTGTAATGAGCTCCCAGCCGAGGTTTTCCCACAGCGCTACGATATGGAGTTTTAAAAAAAGATGTCATAAAATTTATTCGAAGCCGGCAGCGCATTGGCAACAACTCTGGTGTTGCAAACGTTCATAGACGAGGGTAACCGCTTTCCATTAGTTGGCCGGTTAGCCTGTCTGCTGTACACCAAGTTAAAAAAAACCATATAACGTCAAAATTCAATCGATGGTACAGCAAGTGAACTGGTCCTAAATGAAAATCATTCATACATTGAAAGTACCTACTAATAATATCTTTTTTCAGCGGAAAATGTCAGTTAAATACGCGTACGGATGAACGAACGAACATATATGACTTCCTAACCGATTTCGGTTACGGTGATCGAATCAGTTAGAGGCTGAAATCCAGAACTACGGAAGCGTTCAAGTGCGCAGGATATATTTAGGTGCATTTGCGCGAACAAAAGTGCACACACTCCTCCTCCTTAGTCCAATAGAGCGGAGACCGCTAGGACTGGAGGAGGCTTTGAATGGGAAAGGAGGGATACTTAGGACTTGAAGGGGATATGATAGGGAGAATGGGAGGGAAGGGAATAAAGGAAAATAAAGGAGAGGTGGGACGCCACTGCCACGGAACAAAGGGAGTTTGACAGTGAGGCTGGGGCCCCGGGGTTTGCTTAACCGAAAGCAATGCAAGACGGACGAATATCCAGCAAGAAGCACTCCTTGAGGGTTTGCACGAACGGACATAACAATTACATAGCAGTTCTGATTTTTTTTAAATGACTACGGAATAATTCAAATTCACTTCTCAGGTAATAGGGCCCTAAGGAAGTATCTGAACAACAATATTTTCTCATTGCGGTCCATTGTCGATTTATAAAGCGCCGGGGGCGAAGCATAAAGGCCTGTGTTTATGGCTGAACTCCGTGCAATAAAGGCACGTGATATTCACAATGGACGGCTTAAAAAGAGGGTTACATCATTTGTTTGAGTACCGGAGTATAATAACAGGGCCTATGTCGTAAAGACTAATGTGGATGGTAATTAAACAGGCGAAGACTAATATAACAGCTAGAAGCTGGGAAAGTTTTGAAT
Organism: Dendrolimus punctatus; assembly: GCA_012273795.1. Taxonomy (NCBI): domain Eukaryota; kingdom Metazoa; phylum Arthropoda; class Insecta; order Lepidoptera; family Lasiocampidae; genus Dendrolimus; species Dendrolimus punctatus. The sequence continues at coordinate 17,291,455 of CM022540.1, read as the reverse complement.
ACATACATCTCGGAGTGTGTTGTAGAACTGTTCGATTTGGTTCATACTTCATTTCATTTTCAAATGACAAACACTTTGAGTTTGAATTATTCGTTGAGACAGTTTGAATGTTTGCGGCTACGACAATAACATTCGCAAAAGTTGCGATGGAAAAAACACTTTCGACAACTTTCATTGGAGCTGTCGTTGGGTGAAACCGAATAGTGAAAGTTTCACATAGTTGCCTTATTTTCGCTATTATTTTAAGGCTCCCATACACGGACCGATTCGTCGTTTAAGACCAATTGCAAAGACGAATCGGTTTGTCCAAATCGTTAATGGTTTACTTGATCGAAGACGATATCGTGATCGCAACAGAAACCCATAATAAAATCATGGGCATTTATGGGAGCTGCATACACCTAGTCATTGTAGTGGACACAGGACAACGAACTACTGGCTACTGGCTAGCATCACGTGGGAGCGCACATATTAATAGTTGCTCTGTCCCATTCACGCATTGTAGCTGTACGACTTGTTAATATTTTTACTTAAGGTTACCGTTTCCAAAATAAATTAGTTCACATCAGCATTCGACATTAAGTACTACTCTCTGCCATTTGTAGTATCATTTAACATCTACCTTTCGCTTCTACACAACGTGACGATAGATTGAAGGTATGCCTCTCATTTCCCATATAGTTGTGCCCGTTCCTGGCATGAAATCTTAATACGTTAAAATATTTACATGTGAATATATATTTCGCTTTAATAGCTATTTCTTAATCACAATAGTCTAGGTTTTCTTTTCGTCTGAAGTCGGATTAAACTTACCGCAACATAGGTAATAAACAGAAGTTCGTTTTCCATTTTCAAAGAGAACATGAATTTAATTTCTGTGACGTGATCGTAAACAAACGATCGCAACGACCAATCGTATCGTGCGAGCGTCACGATTTTCTTCACATTTATTGTAACGACGAATCGTTCCGTATATGGGGGGCTTTAGTCTATGAAGCTTGAAGTGAATAAATGATGTTAGATTTTTAGGATTCCAACGTTATTTTTGTAAAAATGGATTCCTTATACTATCACCATGTTTGTCTCTAGTTATACAATATAATAAACACTATTACACAAAAATAGTAAAAAAATAACACGGTTTACTGTCCTAAATACTAAAATATAGTTCAAATCGAAAGTAAGAAAAAAAGATGAAAATTTATTCAGGACAAAAACAAAATGACAAAGTAAATAGAAAGACGATAAAAACAAGATAGTCCTAAATTTTACCCAATCTCAGCATAATGCTAGCCAACAAGGACTACGGCTGTTCTTCCGCCTGGGACCAGAAAGTGAAGTCACGGTGGACTATACAACACATATATCAGTAACAAAATAAATTATAATAAAACATAAAAATACATCTTTAGTCTTATTTTTTGTATAGTACTAAAGTGAGTCATACTATTTAACTCACTTGATCAAAAGCGCTTCCAAGGAGGTTCGATTACTCAACTTATTTATTCTTGTAATATGAACTCCTTGGTGGACTTCTTATAATTTTTTTACATCGGTACCTATTTTAACTCACCTATTGGTACTTAGGCGAGGTATACAAGTTCCGTTGTACGGTGCGTCATTTTTAACTTTCGAACAATGTCTTACAGGTTTGTTAATGCATTCTTTGAGCACTTGAAAAATATTTTTCTTGGTTTCCGTATTTATTACTGATTCAAGATTTAGCTCAAAATTATACCAGCACGACAATTTATACTTAACTATATTAGTTTAGCAAAAAATGTAAGCGCATTTTTACAATTAAAGTGAGCGGACTATAATTAACGTAAAATGTGTCACTTACGATGTTGACAGTTTCAAATCAACTAAAGTTTAGTGTTAGTGTGAAGCTCACATCCGGTTTGAGACAATATATCGGAGTCCCGCTTCCGGTTGCCGTCAGAAGCACTCTATTGACTGCGATTGATGAGTTCGCAAGAATCGATGACCGAGTAGACAAGGATAAAATAGTTTAGCTAGTTCTGCATAACGAAGAAACGTTGAGTGATATGTCTAGTTTGACTTGTTTGGATAGATGACGGAGTTATTTTCTTTTGTTTTTTCGACTACTATTCATATTTTTACTTTTTAGTTTTATTTCTCACCCATTTTAATCTTATTCTTATATATAAAGCTGAAGAGTTTGTTTGTTTGCTTGTACGCGCTAATCTCAGGAACCACTGGTCTGATTTGAAAAACTCTTTCAGTGTTAGATAGCCCATTTATCGAGGAAGGCTATATATTATCACGCTTAGACCAATAAGAGCGGGGCACTAATGAATAATGTTTCAAAATCGGGGGGTTTTTTGACTTGCTTTTTTTAAAACTATTCTACGGGGACTAAGTCGAAGGCAAAAGCTAGTATTATCTAAAAACATTAGAGCTGTTTGCTGAAAAGTTTCTTGCGTCGCTTCTTCCCTTCAAGCCATAACATATTGTGAAATGGTGATAAATTAGATTAGGCTCCATAGAGTAAATAACAACCATAAACAAAATTAAAACTAAATAATTAAATTGAACAAGTTGGCGGTAGGCTAAATAAATCTGTTATAATACTTATTGCTACTTGAAATTTTAGCCCATAAAAAGGTACTTCGTAGAAAAGTGGGGAAGGGGCTAGGAGGGTTTGTGCGTTACTACCAATTTCTTTTTGCATTTTTGGCTTTCTGAGATCATTTACCATAACAATTGTATTTTTTTTTGTACACCGTCAGAAAGTAGAGATTTCAACGAACAAAAAGACCACAGTTTAAAAAAAAATTGTGCCGCGAGATTTTTCCATTGAAAATCAGGGTCGTTTTTCGACATTTAGTCAAAATAAGGTGAACAATTAAATATTTAAAATCAAAAAACTTATCGTGTGTTTGAGACATAAAAAGTTTTTAACAAAATTCGTGCATTTTTTTTTTGAAAAAAATAAATACCCAATGACTTGGTTATTTGAATTTTTCACATGATTTTTGAGGTTATGTGAAAAAAGTGTAAATACAAAAGTTGTGTATATTTTTACTATCTACAACAGCCATTTAACTTTTTTCCATACTACTTATAATTTTGCCGGAATACGAGATAAATCTTCTTCACCCTTAAAACTCACCCACTTCCACTTCTCGATCTCAGATCGTCCGTAAATTATTTTTTCTTTATTTTTTGCTATATTTTTGCTTCATTTTCCATTTTCATCTTATTATATTTTTTTTCTTTCAAAAATGATCTACCCTGGTCTATCAGCAGTGTATTGGTGAATCTAAATTATTATGCTCTTTTTTGTAAACATGTAACATGTCGTAATTTAAATTCTACTGTAATATGTCACTGAATTCTTCGTAAGTCGCTGGACCGATTTTGGTGTATTTCATCTGTGTTTCAGTTAAAAATAAATCAAATAATGAACTGCAAACGTCTTGGAACATGCTTGCAAACTTTGAAAAACAATTTCAGTAAAATGCAGTTTGCTCTGATTCCGTTGAAAATGAACTTTATGTATCAACGTCGAAGCATAGAACAGCCAACTTAGATATACCTTTTAGGGTTCATTAAGTAAATGATAAAAAAATATTCTTCATATTATCCCCGCAAATTGGTAATGCGCTGGAACCTCAGCAAAATGGCGGCCAGGCGCATTAGCAATTTGCGGGGATAATAATTTCTGTTCGTTTTATCCGAGGTCGTTTGTGTAAACCACTTCTTTATACTCTTATTATACGAATAGACTGTAACAATCTTATTTATATTGAGGTAGAGTAAGTTTGAAGGCTTCTTTAAGAACCAGAACGAAGCCTACAAATTTACTCTAACTGAATATGAATAAGGCCGTAAATTCTTATATGTAAAAATGAATGTTTGTCTGTATGTCCTTTATAGAATTGTAAACTATATATTTGATCATGTGATGATCTTTATCAAAGTTGTTGTGCATGAGTCAGAGAAGGTTACTGAGTTGGGTCACAATTGGACCCGGTAGGTGGCGCTGCTGTCGCGATTGAAGCTTTTCCGGGCAGGACGACGTCTGCCGGGATAGCTAGTATTTGAATAATAAAAGAAAGCTTTAATCTTTATATTGGTACGTGACGCAAAACGTTTGAATGAATGATTATGATGCAATGAATGCGTGATATTTAAAGCGTTAAAAAATAACGCCATTAACGCGTAGCCATATTAGTGTATATACATAAGTTATCTGTCAATATTTGACTTCGTTAATAAGTCTAAAATACGCTGCTGAATCTATATATAGTGTGGATATATCTTATTTTTGTATAGTATAGTAAGTATATTATTACTTATTTATTTACTTACTCTTGCAATGTTTTTTATTATTTATTGTTTTTACCGCCACTGTTGTCTTAATTTTTTCCTTAGTTTAGGGGGTTGCCTGGAAGATATAGCTTAAGTGCGTAGTAAGAAAGTAAGATTAGGCCGCCCTTTGTTCAAAATGTACTGTACTTAGTTTTAAGAACGTAGTTTTAATTTTTGGTGAACAATAAAGTGTTTTCATTCATTCATTCATTCCAATGTCGCATCTTAAATTACGCCTTAAACCCGTCGCCATATCTGCGTGAAATGGCCTATATTATTATCTGTAACATTATCACAGATGAAGCTGCACCATAAATGAAATTACATCCACATTAGCGTGTATCATTAGACTGGTCTTGAAAGGTGATGTTTTATTATGGCTTTTAGTTAAATTACGAGTTGTTAAGATATTGAGCGATTCGCTTTAAAACGACGATTACATTTGCGAACAGTGTTTGTATTGTATACATACTGTTACGAGTGCGGGACTCGAATTAAAATGCCGTTGGAATTACTATAGAATTTTTTAGAATAGTTCTAAAAAATTCTATAGTCTTGATTTGTTTGTGAAGTGTGCGTGTAATGCAATGCGGTGGTAGTGCGCGTTGGTTTGAGTATGTGTATAAGTTTTGTTGTTAGTTGGCGTGTTCGTGACTTTGTGTGGGTGTTATAATTTATTGTTTAGTTGTTGTGACATGAAAAATGTTCAGTTGTTGTTAATGATGATGAGGGCCACTGTTTACGGGGTTAGATGCTCGGGGTTTTTTTTAAATTAAATAATCTACGGACTCTAATTCCGTACACTTTTTACAACTTAATTATTGTTATTTTTTTGAATTTATACACGCTTATTGTTTATGTGTTATTATGTGTGACATTAATTTTATGATTTTTGTATTGTGTTGTGTGCCTTAAGAATAACTTATATAATTATTTTTGTTCTCTAATTTTAATACTTAACTTATACTAATGTAGAGTGTATCTGTTACATGCTGGTGTTGTGAGAAAGTGCATGTGCAGTGTGTGCCTTATGTCTATACCTATATATATTATCTTAAGTAGTGCCATGTATGCTGTTTTTTCTTTCTGTGCCTAGGTTATTAATTTTTAGGCTCTTTGTGTGTCTTGGTTTGTTTGTGAATTGTGCGTGTAATGCAATGCAGGCTTTTCGGGGTTTAGCGCACTAGGATGTCAGAAGACTTTAACTACGTCTCTGATATTCTAGATATATGCTCTCATAAGGCCTATGTAGGCCTAGTGGGTAGTTTGTTCGGCCTACTCCTTTAATGGAGGATAACCCGTTTGCCGTTTGGTGCAAGAGTCCCACACGCATACGAAACGCGCAGCACTAGGCGGCGCTTTTGGTCGTCCCTTGTATCTAAGACCCGTGTGTGTCACAAGAAAAGACATTCTGGGTTAACAAAAAATGTCCTCTGTCTCTTTTTCGGCCTCCTTTTGAGTCATTACTGACTCGTAAAACGATTAAACCACCTATCAGTGAGACCTGCTGTGGACCATAGGAAGTAAATTTATATTAACTTTGTATGGCTTTCATACAATTAATGCTCTACATCAAAACTTAAATTGATTTAAAACTTTTGAATTTGAGTTTAAAATTATCTGAAATATTTATTCTTTGTTTTAAACTTTGCGGCGAAAACTTCTGAAAATAAATAGACTGATTGAACTTAACAAATACTTTCACAAAGAAAATTACTTTCATTAATAAATCATTATGCAGACTAGTGGTCGCCTATTGGTCGAAATTCGACATAAGGTTCTGTTGACAAAGACCTTCTGTAATTACAGATTTCGCCAAGGCTACACTGTTAATTTCACTTTAACAATAAACAAAAAGAGTATATATGCGTGTGTGTCAAATGAATCGTAGTGTGTGTATGTAGTGTTTTTTTATCGATTTAATGTATTTTTTTATTGCAGGAGATAAATAGACAGGCAGAAGGCCCACTTGATGGAAAGCGGTTACCATCGCCTATGGACATTTGCAACACCAAAGGTGCCATAAATGCGCTGCTGCTCTCTTAAGAGAGACTGGAACCTAGTCACTAATGCCAGACCACAATGCAATTAAAAAAATATTAGCACCTCCTCTATATAAGCTATGTTTGCAAAATTTTATACTCTTCCATTCGCGCAATATCGTAAAAAGGGTTACAAAGTTTTTGCTGCACGTATTAATATATAGATATACTTATTGGGAATATTATCTATTAAATGATTATCCGTGCAGGAACGGAGAAAGAATACAATTTCCTGCGGCCGGGCGGCCTGTCGTAAGAGGCGACAAAACAACCCACAGCTAGGTGGTAGGGCATTTGCCCGACTGGATGGCTACCACCCCTGGTCTAGAGTATGTCGCCATAACAACCTTGTGTTGTGTTCCGGCATTAGTGACCAGGTTCCAGGCTCCCTAAAGAGAGCAGCAGCGCATTCGTAATGGTATTTTATTGTGGATGTTTTCACATGTTTTATCTGGGTTGGTCTGGAAGTGGTCGCTTTTTAGTGCTTGTTAGCCCCTTTGTAGCTATCTGACATTTTCAGTAAGCAATAATTTTAGAGTAGCGCAGAACATTAGTAAAAACGGTGAATATTCTTCTCGGTTACGGAACTGTTTTACGTGCTGCTGAGACGCCCACTTGGTCAGTTTTTAAATAAACTTCCCAATGGAGTTGGTAACGATTGGAAAGTTGGAATTGGCGGCCATCAGGTAACCGTTCAATATGTAAGATCAAGTAGTAGATGAGAAAACTTCCAGCGCTGCCTCACCTTATTAAATTAACAATGTATAGTGGAAGAAAGTGGAAATTCTTCGCATCGTACATCTTCCTAAGATTGGAACTGTTTTTTCAAAGATCCGATATTTATTTCGGCGATATTTATTGGAGTAGTAAAGCAACAAAGAACTTGAAAATTAAGAGTGGTTGCCATTACATATTATCGAGGGTTGAGTTTTTTTAATGTACATATTCTTGATACATACATATTCCTTCTCTTTTTGTCTATTAGTATGTACATTTATCTCGGTTCCACAAATTTTATCTTGCTACTTGGAAGATGCCGCCATTTTGTCCTCGGATTCGTTTGCGGTGTTAAAAAGACGGACATGTAAGAAATAATAAGACTTTTGGTAAGTACAGGGAGCTGTTGAAACAAACTAAATGGCGGCCCTGTTAGCATCGCATATTACTGTTTGAATCTTTGTGATTAGACAACTCCAAGCGTACTTTTAGAATATGAGAAAGGAAAAAATATAGTAAGGCCATACCCACGGGTCCCTATATCAGTGTAATATACTCGTAATAAGGGGTTAGAAGCAACGAGATTCTTCGCGTCACCGCTCAAGGCGGTCATTCGAATGCCCTTGACATACTCCACAGTTTCATGAACACAGTTATTATGCATATCTCCTTTATGAATTTATTGCCGTAAAGAAAATTTGTGATGCGATCACTTTCACCTCGAAGTAACCTTGTATAATAAACTTGTATAATATCTTGATATATTAATACAGGTGTTTTATATTCGAAGAAAGTGAAGAGTTCGAATATGTAACGAGTTGACAGTTATGTCAGTGAATGCTACTTGGTATGGAAAGGCCGTGAAATTGCGATTGGGAAAGACAGGCGTGAGATCATTAGCATTTTCTTATAAGAGTTTTAATGTAGTCATAGATTTTTACGAGAAAAACCCCTCTTAATAATACGAATATTAATGGTGTGCGGGATTTGATCTGACCTCCCCACTTATATTGATATGAGTTGCGAGACTCGAATTAAAATGCCGTTGGAATGATTATAGAGTTTATTAGAACTATGCAAACACGTAGAACACAGGTACAAATATAACCGAACACACATCACGTCGGGGTCACCAATGTAGGGGTCGGTGGTGGTGCGGTGGTTAATGTTGGTACGGCGTTGTCGTCCAAAGTTCCGACACCAAATAACACTCACAAATCAGAAGGAGTAAATAATTTTATTACTGGATATCAGGTGGATATCAGGTTAAATTATATGCAACACACGACAAAAATCACCGGACAAGGTCATGAGCCGCACTGCCGATCGAAGCCTCGGGTGCGTGTCCACGGGCGATACCCGTCACATCGCGCGGGCTCACCCGCGGCGGGCTGCGCTCGCGCATGTTTAATAAATATTATTTAATGTGGCGGAAGGCCACAACAAGCAGAAGGTCGTAATTTAATAAATCGCGCAAAGTCCGTCACTATTAGATTAGCGATTGTAGTACACACGTCTGCTTTGATCGTGGTTCTCCCTCAACTGCCCCCCTCCCTCAATCAGGCCATCATTTCATACTGCACAAATGCAATGTGCCGTAGCGTAGTCGACTTAATCCGCTACACCTGGCTAATGATTCAGCCGCAAGCAGCCATAAAAAGGTGTAGTTAACTAATGGGCTGTTCTCTAGAAACGTATGCCAACCAATAAGTAAACAAAGAAGACGATCATAAAAGAATGACTATTAGTTCAAATGCCGACGGGTAATCAAAACAAATTTGTACGTGGAGATTGTCTTTGTCAGCGCCTAGGTTGTAGCACTATGTTATGCCACTGTTAGGTATTATTATATCAGTGTAGGTTCTACTGTGGTTTGCTGTGATGGTATGCATGATTCTCTATTGACTCCAATTATAGCGTGTCTGGCAGATGGAGATTAAATGAAAGAAATAATAAAATTATATAACTGACTGTAATTTAGTGCGTACGACTCAACGCGGAAGTGATGAGGGACGACTAACGACAGTTCAACGAATATCCATACATTTAATTTTTTGCTGAATTGCAACTGTCGCTACCGCTAGCCGTCACAAATGTCATGTGTTGACCAAAATTATTTATTTATATATATCGCTGGATTAAATTAAAACAATGACTTTGAATTGTATTATTTATCAAGTTTTTACCTAAATGACGGATTTCCGATAATTTTAGTGTCCTTATTATAACATAGCAAACCATATTTATAGTCTTTAAATACAAAAAACGCCTAATTTTTGAACGCGTTTTTGCATATTTACTCTACGAATATGTAAATTAGGGTCAATTCAAACAATAAATATTTTTTTTCTCCCCTTGATAACAAGGACGTGATAATTATATTCCACCTAGGCACCATAAACTAATGAAAAACTACGATATTCCCGCGACTTCGTCCATGCTTTTTTCCCGGGTCACAAAGTATCGCAGAATTTAAAAAAGAATGCAGGCTATCGTTTTAATGGGAACTGTTTCGGAATAAAATAATTTTTATGCTTCCGAAAAAAATCAAATAACAATAAAAATATCACACATTTTATTGTAAAAAATTTCCTATCGATCAGTGAAAAAATCACATCGGAATTCGAAATTATTTTTTAGTCTGATCATTTTAAATCATTCCCAGAAAATTCCCGCGGGATTCCCATGATAAAATGTAGGGCAGATTTTAAGTCTAAGAATTTGTTGTCGATAATCGAAAACCGTATTTTTATCCGTGCAGGAACGGAGAAAGAATTTCCTGCGGCCTGGCGCCCTGTCGTAAGAGGCGACAAAACAACCCAGAGCCAGTTGGTAGAGCATTTTCCCGACTGGATATCACCCCTGGTCTAAAGTATGTCGCTATAACGACCTTGAGTTGTGTTCCGGCAATAGTGACCAGGTTCCATCCTCTCGTAAGAGAGCAGCAGAACACATGTAACACCTCTGGTGTTGTAAATGTCTATAGGCGATGGTAACCTCTTTCCATCAAGTGGGCCGTCTGCCTGTCTGCTGAACTCCTGCTAAAAAACCAAATCGAAATTGCTTCCCTAGTTTTCACGTGAGTCCGGAACAAACAGACTAACCGACAAACAGACAAGAAATTGCATCATGTTTCTCCACCGTTCATTTAGTTATACCATTTGGTTTTTTTTCATAGATTTAATGTACAGACACCGTGTGTTTAGAATGTTATAATATTATAGATTTCCGTACGTGCGTATTAATTGGCTGTGAATTATAATTATATCTACTACCTAAATAAATAATTAATGAGATTTAATTAAGTCTCGAATTCCAGAATACTTATACAAGACTCAGAGGGAAATCAAGTAGCAGTCGTGGATTAATCAAATCATTCAATTAACGATATCGAAGTGCTATTATTAACATGTATTTCGGAATTCCAATTATTTGATATCGAATTATTACATGAAATATTATTACATATAATAATTAACTGTATAATATTTACTATATACAGTGTTTTTACTTACTTTGGAACAAATTGTTAGGATCTGAAGCTTGAAGGCGTAGATCTTGAGGCCTTACTCTCAAAACCTTTTTGTCGTTGGTTTTTTTTTATCCAACGAGTCCAAAAGGGTCAATGAAATTTTAGATAGAAGAAAGAAAGAAAAGAAACAATTGCTTTAAAACACAACAAACAAGAAATAAATGGAAAATGTAGATAGATTTTAGACCATTATGGTCATTTTATAATTATTATCGTTTAAGATTATAAGGAGAATACTGAGCGTAGGTCATCGAAGTCGATGGGTAAAGTCCCCAGAAGGCTGGCTACGTTATTTCGCTGGATTACCATATTGATCCGCTGTCCTAGGTAGGTACCAGCCCTAAATCGCTCGAAGAATCAATGAGTAGTATTGAAAGATTTTTGGTAGAGGCTCGTGGTCTCAGGACCCAACAGTCAAAGCGTTTCAACAGCAAACGGCACAAATCTCACTGAGACGACTTGCATATTTGCGCCGCTCGCGTGATTCAGCCTGTTCCGCCGCCGAGCCAGCTGATCTAGACGTGTTTGGTAACTTAGATGCTCCCAAGTTGACTAGATATTTAAACATGATTAAATAGTGTAATTGGCTGCAAAAATCGTGTGTATATTTTACTTAAATTGACTTAAGTTGTACCTAAATTAGATATTAAAGTAGTAAGTGTTTACTATTTAACTATTTAATCAAAAAGGTTGACTAAAATATTATTCTAAAATTTAACTCGCAACAACAGTAGGTATAGAAATTATAATATAATTTGAGAATTTAAAACATTACTTAAAGTCGTTAAGTATTCTAATTAACAAACTAAACACCATCTTGATAAGCAACTGTTTTATAACTTTCATAACACTTTTGTGTTCAAAATTCATAACGAATTTTAAATTCACGTTACTTCAGCATTACAGCTGTCGTTCTCCAGATTAAACTTTTAATTATAATTTCGTATGTAATCAAAAATGCACAAGGGTTGAGAATAATTCAAAATATAAACAGGCAATTACTCTATTTTACCTGTGACTTTATTTATACATAATTACTATAGGTACTCGATTTTTGACTACCTGGACTCAAATGATAGCTGCGATTGACCTTTTCTGATTCATAAGTGACTTGTGTGAGTTGAATCAACAACTCACCTATCACCTGTATACAATATAATTTCTAAAGAAGTTCTCACTCGCTCAATCACAGTGGTGAGTTGCTCCAAGCTTTCAAATATAGTGTCTTTAGCGTACTTTATCGCTTCTTCATCCGTGCAGGAACAGAATACAAATGAAGAAATTTGGTATAATGCAAATTACGGACATTTCATCCGCAATCAATGAGCAGATCGAACGCTGGAATCGCACTCTAAGGCAACATTGATTGCAAGAGGCGCGACTACACATTGGACAGAAGAATTACCGACAGTCCTCCTTGGATTTCTTACTGCTCTGCGAGAAGACGACAATTTAAGTCCCGCACTGTTAACTTATGGAACGCAGCTACGTATTCCCTGTGAGTTATTCGTGACATCCAAGCCGAACATCAACGAAGCCATGACATCACGTCGGGCTTACCAGAATGTAGCAGCGAGAGGTAGAGGTTATATGAAAACTTACAATTACCCTAAGTAATACAGTGAAACTTGGTTAAGTGGGACCTGGATAAGTGAGAAACCTCCATAACTGGAACTCATGCTGAGGTCCCAGCACTTTGTCACTGAATTAGCCCTGTTAGTGGGACGAATCAAACCTCTATATCTGGGATTCGTTCTTTCGATTTATCATCTCAGTTACCTCTATAATTAAGACAGCGAGTGGATTTTTATGCATAGACCTCTGTAACTGAGATAACATCGTTTCTTTACTTACTTATTCTATCGACCCAAATTCCAAAAGACAAACTAAAATGACAGATTTTTACAATCGATAATTCTATTTCCATATTTGTAATATGTGTAAACGTGCTTGAATATTTTTGTTTATTACATTTGTATGATTACTATAACTGAAATAACCTGTATTCTGACCTCTATTAATGGAACCCTCTGTAAATGAGACAGATATTTATTTATACTTGGATATCTGAGACACTGGGTAAGTGGAATATCTCCATAAGTGAAACCACATTGCAGGTCCCTTGATGTCTCACTTAACCAGGTTTCACTGTATTACAATCGTTCGATACAACTGTAATAGTATAATCCCCGACAGGAAACTTGGCCAAAGTCGTAAGACGCGCAAAAGTCGTTTTTTAGGTCTCTTTGGTTGTCAATCGGGACACGGAATGAGTCTACTCAACTGTCTCCTTCACACTCGTAAGCTTGTTCGCGCTCGAAAGAGACAGACAGACTTCCATGATGCGAATGCAGTGCGGCGTCACACCACGCGGTTATTCACATACACTACACAGGCATAAAGTGTATACGTGTGTTGAATGTGCCATGCGTGAACTTACGCCCACTACGCCAAAACGTGGCCAAGTTGCGTGCCGCGTACTATATATAACATAGTAAAGCATTGGGATTTTTTATTCCTAGATTCTTTCGCCTTGGTATTAATACCACCAATTTTTCAAAGTTAAACCTTAACCTTGATTAATAGCTCCTCGTTTATTATTCAATTCCGCTGAGGAATTACGGATTCCACAGCTTTATTAAAAAGGTATTTTTTTTGGATTTAAACACTTCTCAGAATAGAATCGTATTCAAAGCACGCCACATGAATTCAACTGTAATATTATTATTTCAGCCACTTTTGTAGTCTGAGCAGGAATGTCCTATATTTTATCGACGTTTAGTCACACTTATTTTCAATATGGTGCTTTATGAAGTCATCACAGTATTTGAGGTGTAAGACAGGCATGGTTTTTTAAATGCGAGACTAGCAAACCGGCATACGACCTGTGGGGCGTTGGAGCCCACGGGTAATATGCTGACTCGGTAATTGTGGACTGTACGGGAGAGATATGACCTAGATCCTTGCACTAGAAAAGTAGAAGCTCGACCAACCTTGAGATCCGTCTTCTGGCTCGGTTCAGGTTGCACACAGGAACAACACACGGCACTAAATTCTACTTTGGAGCTAACACTTGTACAAAGCTTTAGGGATAGCAAATGTCCTTGCACGGCCAGTAATCGCAAGTTGAAGTTTTAGAAAAAGTAACAGCGCACGGCGCTGTGTAGTTCTCGTCAAACTTTAAATGAGTGTCCAAAATGGTTGCCCCTGCTGTGCATTGGCCGTCACTGCACATAGAAAGAGGGTAGACAGCAAAATTCATGGAGCGAGGTTCTATCTACTTTATACTAGGTAAGGACCGAACACGGCCCATCCGTTGGAAACTGCTGGAAATTGGTTACTGTCATCTTTAGACAGTTGCAACACCAGGGGCGAGACGAACGTGTTGCCAGACTTTAGGATGGTGGAGCAATCAGGGAATCTCCGCGGGGTGGGCGTTATGCCAACGTATGGGCATCCCTTACTCCCCAATTTAAAAAAATGTGTGTATGTATGCAGTTCACATGCAATAGAGTTCATACTACCGACCTCTCCATTTAAACATAAAAATTGCATTTTATTTTTGACTGACCTACCCTCATCCATTTGTAAATATGATATGGTCTCTGGCATCATGCCGCCCATTGGTTCTTGAAATTGTTAAGTGTTCAGTTTAATGGCTTCCAAGAATTCGCGTGAAATACCAACAGAGGAACGACAAACAAACAAAGAGATTAGCGCAAACAATAGATCACTCAAATTCAAAGGGTTAATAAGACACCTGCAAAGGATTAGTATCGGCTTGCAAATATATAGATAGATAGATAGACAGATATAGTGAATTTTACAAGTGGGCCTTCCCCTGAAGGCCCCTTTGCCCCTGCAAACGAAAACTAAAATGGTATCATATTTAAAAAAAAACTTATTATTAATTCATGGATTGAATCGGCTTATTTTGGAAACTAAACACATACTCTATTTTTATATAAAATCATAGTACAGAAGTAATCTGTAAGAAATCTCTATAAAGGAATGTCAAATGGCAAACGGAGAGAAGGGGTTGTTTTTGAATAAGATGTCCTGTTTTGCACACACACATTAAAAAACTTTTTTTTTATTGTAGCATAGTTTCACGTTTGACCACAATGTTGCCTTATGTGGAGCGAAGATGTGGTCTAGGATGTAGTACGCTTACCTAGAAGGTACCTATTCATACATGACTTGAAGGCACCCAGGTTATAAGTATCGGGAAAGACAGGCTCCGGCAATGAGTTCCAGTCCTTTGCACCTTTGCGTCCGCTAGCAGCGGGCCTAAGGTTCAGACTATCGGTTGTTAGGGCTCCAGAGACTGGAACCTCCTCATAATGCGTGCCGTCCTCAAGAGAACCGCCTTTTGTATATGACCCTTAACCCGTTTACTAAGCGAGGGCCTCTCTAGGTGACAGTCGAGGCTCTTCGCAAATAGACCGTTAATGGACACCGCTATCAGTATTATGGTCGGTGATTACTAATTATTAACATTTTATTACATAAACGATTAACTATAGCTCCCACACTACAAAATAAAAATCTCCTTTCTGTAAACAAAATTAAAATTAATTTATTTACAAAGTTTCCTACTCGGAGAACCAACGTATTTTTTTTAAATATACGAGCGAAGGAATAAAAGGAACCTATAAAAGTTTTGAGAACAAAGTTAATTGTAAAAATCTTCTTTTAATTACGACAACGTTCAGGCGAATTTCATCGTAGTCATTCTTTGAAACTACTTAATAAAGTGGCCAACTTGAAATTATATTACGAAAGTTCTTTTATAACGTCTTGTATTTTACTCGAGTTTTTTACCGCCTCAAGTGTTCTTAAGGTTTTTAACATAATTTGTTTCTCAGCTGTTTTAATTTCGTGGTTTTTAAATACATTTTTTGTTATTAGGAAGCTGGCTGGCAAATGGCAGTCGGCCCGTACTGAAAGTAGTTACGCCCTAGACGTTTGCAACACAAAGGAAGCGTCAGATGGAGTCATCCCTTGACCTCTCCCCCGGAATTCCCAAACACGTACGCCGCGCCCACTACAAATATGTAGATCGATTGGTTAGCTGCTAAGCGTCTGACTAGAAGTAATACTTTAGCGAGTACCCTGCGAGCGTTCGACTTGTTCCCAATCCGAAGTATGACAAGGAAAACAAAGGGAAAGCAAAAGAATTTGGAAGACTCTGGAACCATTGGACTTTATCAGAGCGATTGTTTGTAAACTTGTGTATAATAATGCGATTTGCTAGTGCGACTAGTATTGATCGATGGAATCGATACAATTAGCGCTCTCAGTGTACAGACTGACACCAGGGTGTTAGTGCTAACTTATGTTTTGTTTAAACATTGCATTTCGTATTAGTAGTGCTAATTATTACCACTGTTGTTGTAATCGTAAAGTCGTGCTAATGCGTAATGGCTAGCGCATCTATTCCAAGCTCAAAGGGCATGGGTTCGAGTCCTAGCCACCAGTCTCGATACCACGATGTATGGCAATGCTTATTTGGTGGATGAATTATTAGCCAGCCTTCTGATCGCGGGTAATGACACTTGGAAGTCCTCCACTGTACGTGGCGGACGCTTTTCTGTGCCATATCTACAAAAAGGGCGTGAACAGATACCTAAAGTCGCAATGAGGTAGGCAACGCATAGGCTCGGAGTTGCATAAAAAAATGACAAAGAGTATCTTACAGACGTCTTTAAATAAACTATTGGCCGATGAACCCCACTGGTCCAGTATTTCAAGCCCAAGCGGCGCAAATATAATACCTTTCCTAACGCTCTATAGTTACCATAATACATTCACAATAAATTACACAAAAACACAAAAACATACATAAATAAAGCTTGTACGCCAAGTTTTTACTCAAAGAGAATGTCTGCATCGATATATCGGAAGAAAATTTAATTATATTTTAATTATCATTTTAAAAATAATCTTTCAAGTGCTTGTGTATTTCAATCCGCCCATGGACATCTGTAATGCTATAATTAGTTTTATGTAGGCAACGTGTAAACAACTTTTACTATTTCAGAATTTTCAGTGGTTTTAGTGATACCACTTGTTTGACCTTATTTTCAGCTATATTTGAGTTTATCCTGTTTAAGTGTCGTAGTTTTAGAACTAACTTAGATATTAATAACAAACAGAATGCATTTAAACTAACTAACTAACTCCGTTGGCTCAGCGACCCAAATTGAGTCTTGGCCTCCAAAACGAGAACACGCCACTTTCCTCTGTCCTGCGCAGTGTTTTGCCAGTTGTGGGCTTGTAGTGCGGTCAGGTCAGCTTCCACTCTATCCTTCCAGCGATACTTGGGACGACCAACCGGTCGCCGACTGACTGGCAGACGCTGATTGTAGATTTAGTGAAACATTTGTATGAAAAAAACTTCAACGAACAAGTGGAAAAATGAATGGCAACGGATAAGTGGAAAAACACACACATCAGTAATTCATTCATTAAACTATTGTTACAACTCAGGTCCAGACTAAAACAAAATCTACCTGGATATCTGAAACAAAGCACATTTTTATCCGTCGGCATTTGATCTAATAACATTTAAATTCTTTTATGGTTGTCTTCTTTTGTTTACTTATTGGCATACGGTCTATTGTTGTATTGTAATAATTAGCCAGGTGTTACGGATTTTAAAATAAAAACTGATTCTAGGAAATTCGGTCCACGTTGCCGGGCGGACATATTGCATTTGGGCATTATTAAACAATGGCCCAATTGAGGGAGGAGTTAGTCGAGCAAGAACCACGAGGGAAGCGAGACGTGTGTGCTACAATCGGGAATCTAATAAGTGACAGACTGCGCGTTTTATTGAATTACGACCTTCCGCATTACGTTTGGATTTGTTGTGTTCGGTTATATTTGTACCTGTGTTATACGTGTTTGTATAGTTCTAATAAACTCTATAATAATTCCAACGGTATTTTTTATTTGAGTCTCGCACTCCTACTATTAACACTATTTGTAAACATCACAAAATAATTATTATCAATTTACTTACCACACTAAGGCCGCGTTCAGACGAAACGCGCCCGCTAAGCGCACGCCACGCGCTCAGCACCCGCGTCTAACCCGCTTTGAAATTCATTGTTTGTATATTGAGTCTTCTGACACATCAATAGATCTCAAATTGCATTTATCGAAGTCCACCCGCATACGCCTCGCGCCCGCCTCGCGCACGCCTCGCGCCCGCCTCGCGCACGCCTCGCGCCCGCCTCGCGCACGCCTCGCGCACGCTTCGCGCCCGCGCTATAGCTAGTGTGGTATTTTGACGGTGATCTAGTATACTAGTAGGATAAGGGGCGCGTGGCGAGCGCGGGGGTAAGGCGGGCACAACGCGTGTGCGGGCCCTGTGCGTGGTCAACGCGTGTCATCTGAACACGCCCTAAAGCATAGATGAAATTTGAATAGGCATTTACCAACATTTAGTGACTCAGTGAATTGTTTTTACATCTTATTCTAATATATAAAGCTGAAGAGTTTATTTGTTTGATTAAACTCGCTAATCTCAGGAACTACTGGTATGATTTTAAAAATTCTTTCACTGTTAGATAGCCCATTTATTGAGGAAGGCTATATATTATCACGCTAAGTCCAATAGGAGCGGAGCAGCAATGAAGCATGTTTCATAATTTGTTGAAAAAAAATTCCACGCGGTCGACGTCGCGGGCACAGCTAGTTTGTACATCAAACATAAATGTTTAAATTGTCGCAATAAATTAGATCATAAAGCCTTTACGCTAACACTGAACATGTTCTATTAAACAACAGCTCAAAGCGAAACTGTATGAGCATACATTCACAATGACCTAATTAATAATTACATTTTGCAGTATGCCAACTGTACGCCAGGCAGCCTTTGAATAGCCTAAGCGAAGCGTTGAATTACAGCCACAGCCTATTACAATTTCTATAGGAAAATGAGTTTATACGCTAGTTATTTTGGTCAGTGCTTATTGATTATATAAAGTGACTATCGTATAAATAATCACAGCCCATAAATGACCCATTTTGCTGGGCTTGGGCCCCTCGTTATAGGGCAAACGGACAGTATACTACTGGCCACGATTGTCCAGGGCGGTTCGACAAGTTTGACACATCGGTTATTGGTGGCGCGGGTGGAAGCGGGGATAAAGGAGAGGGAAAGCACTTACAGGATAAGGTCGCCAAACCACACACCATTTTATCCGTGCAGGAACGGAGAAAGAATACAATGTCCTGCAGCCGGCCTGCCGTAAGAGGCGATAAAACAACCCACAGCCAGGTGGTAGGGCATTTGCCCGACTGGATGTGTTCCACCCCTGGTCTAAAGTATGTCGCTATAGCAACCTTGAGTTGTGTTTCGTCATTAGTGACCAGGTCCCAGTCTCCCTTAAGAGTGCAGCAACGCATTTGTAGCACCTTTGGTGTTGCAAATGTTCATAGGCGATGGTAACCGCTTTCCATCAAGTGGGCCATCTGCCTGTCTACTGAATTCCTGCAGTAAAAAGAAGAAAAAAATACACGCTACGAAAGATGCGGGCTTCTCAGCGGTAGGCACTTCTTCCTCGTGATCCTTTCTTCTCGTCTTGCGGTTCCTTCGATTAGTGGACCAGCTGGAACGATACAGCAGGTATCTTCCAACATGCGGGTTGATATAAATGGGTGTGAATAGCGGCACAACACAAAAACGCGGCGAGGTTTGCGCGGAAGCAGCGGTGCGCTCAGCGGTCGGATGTTGACTATATCACATTGCATAGTGACATATGCGGCGAAAGAAAAAAAAAGAAACAAAAAGGCAGTGGCCAAATAGGTCGGCGTTAACAGTTATCTCGATATGCAGGCTGCATGCGTTCCGGCCAGTATCGAACGCGCGCCCTTTGAGTTTGGGACGCGTGCGCTAGGCATTTACCATTTACCTTTGGTGTTGCAAATGTCCATATGCGATGGTAACCGCTTTCCATCAAGTGGGCCGTCTGCCTGTCTGCTGACCTCCTGCAAAAAAAAACTATTACGCTACCACGACGTACGATTATTACTAAATTCGTTGTAGTTCATCCCCTCTATCCCATTTCTCCTATCTCATCTGCTCTATCCCGTTTCCCATATACCAGCCTAGGGGATAGTGACGCGTTTGCATCGCCTCTAGTGTGCAAATAGGCGGTGGAAATTACAAAAACACTCACAGACAAGCAGACAGAAAGGAACCTTTTTTAACTTTAGTTTACGGAACCCAACCAATTTCTCGTGAACGAACAAAAAGTTACGTAAAAATTCATGAATGGTAAATACTTTTCTGATTTAAAAATTCAATATTTAATAAAATCTCTTTATGTTAGGGAACAGGAGATTTACCTTTCAACTCTTTTTACTTTTATACCCATCGTCATTCTTAATATAACTTTTTTCTAAAGAACCATTACGGAAAGTTTGTAGTCTATAAGACGTTGCATATGCAGTAACACCACTACAACATTTAAATTAAAATTTATCAATCATTTCTTGTGTAGGTCATAGATATTTTTGTGAAATAAATTATATTATATGGTTCCATGCCGACAAAAAGTGGATGTACACCTGCTTGCCATAAACCTGGTATATCACCTTTCCTTTTATTTGGACTTCTTTTGTCTACTATGGGTGTAAAATTTGCAATTACACTATAGTCTATTGTTATTGGATTTGTTTACCCGTCGCAGGTGTGCAGATTACGGTTTCTCGGAAACCTCAGTTCACGCGGTCCTTTATTGTATTGTACAGTCTAGGATAAAACGTTGCCCGAAAAGGGGGGAGGAGGCAGTCAAGCGAGTATTACGATATGAGCGAGACGTACATTCGATGAGTGATATATTGACGGACTTTGCGCGTGTTATTAAATGGTACAGTTTGTACTAGTGTCTAGTGAAGAGTGAACTATGATATTATTATTGTGATGTAAGGTTCTTGAATAAATATAACCTTGATCTTAAACTGGCTTTTTATTTTCACTTTTGTAAGTATCTTTTTGTCGTACAAAATGGTCTCTGCCTAATTCATTTCAAAAACGGTGTCTACTTTTATTTTTGAATTCCCACCAATGAGAGCGACTTTTATACTCGTCTCTCATTGGTTGGTCAAATCTTTACGTCCTGGCTAACAGAGGCATATAGGCATTGAGTAACGAAATAGATTAAGATGTAGCTGATAAATTAAATAAATAAGGAAATTGAAATAGATATTTATATGTAATTTGTTTTATGATTATAAATTATTATTTAAACATGAATGGAAAACATACCGTAGATTAAAAGAATGTTTTTGCTAAGTATTCTATACGCTAGCACTTGTCAAACGTCAAAAGTCAAGTGCCAAAAGGCTGACCTTGAACTTGACCGGCTTTTGTTTACGAATGAGAATTAGGTTAAAAATACAAGTTTTATTTATTACAAATGCTTCCAATAGAAATAAATTGAAATACTATAAATGTAAGCAAATGATTGAGTTGAAAGCCTGAGCTTGTGGTAACCAGGATCGTGGTACATTTCAAGCAAATATAATATAAAATTATCTACGACTAAACGTGGTAAGTGCATCCACTACACTAGTTATATTTGTACCTATGTTATACGTGTTTGTATAGATCTAATACATTTTATATGAATTCCAACGGCATTTTATTTCGAGTCCTGTAGCTGGTAACAATACTATTGTTCGGACTATAGTTAGCCTAATATTAAATGTAAATGGCTGTTTATGGTTCCGAAGCCAGTTGACGAAAGCACGTCTTCGGAACGCTTCATATTCTGTGGACTTTGTGTGTGTGTTCATATACTGTGTTTATTGTTATACCTAAATATTTTGATGTTTCTGTTTCTTTGTAATTATACTGAATTTGACAAGACTCTTAAGTATTGAACTTTATATATCTAAAAAACCTAATTAACTATCTCGGGGTCTTCACAAGGCGTAGCCGCGGGGAAAACTCTAGTGTTAACATAAGTTAACGATCGGCTTTGCGCTATTCCAAGTTGTGTCGGGGCCTTCAATCAGTCACTGTCAATTAGCCGTTTATTTTATTAGGTTAGCCTTTAAACTTGATTGATTTATAATTTTAGCCCTGGTAATATAAAAATAATAAATTTGTTGAAAAGCACATATTTTTATATTAAAATAAAGTAAGCTATATTTGTGTATATCTTCCAATACTAATATTATAAAGAGGTAACTTTGTGACTAAGTTTGTAAGAAGTTCTACCGAAGCGATTTTGAAATTTTTCCAGCTGTATAACGCTACATTCTTCCTTAGTGACATTGCTAATGGCTATAATTAATTTTGATTAATATTTTTTTTGACGCACAGCGAAATTGGCACTAATGCCATTAATGAATAGCCTCGTTAGTGTCACTGTACACTACATACGTTATCTATTAATATTTAACGTCATTAATAATGTCGCATCTCAAACAAATAATTAAACCCATCGCCATATCTGCGTGAAACGCCTATATCTCTAACATTATCACCGATGAAGTCGCATAATTATAGATAACAATTTTTATTATTATTTAATCACCAGGGCGATGAAATGATTCATCGACTTTAGTAGAACGTCTAAAAAAAAGCAAATTGAAAACTATTTTGGTTTTAGATTAAATTTACTGCGTGATCTGATACAGCTCCGATGGACTCCAAACCGCAGCAAATCTTGCGATTAATGAAGTTTGTTCATCCAAGTATTACGTAAACAGTTCTGTCTCAGTCTCTGTGGTTTTAACAGATTGATTCTAAATTGCTCAAGTGTCGCATTGGTTTGTACTGAATGTTTCCAATCGATACCTGTAGAGATCTAACATTTACACTATAATTACGAGCGTAACTTCATGATGTTCTGGTTGCAATTAGAGACGCCTACTCGTGATCATCGATTTTGTTTAAAACAGCGTATGCAGGACTTGGCTTAAATTAAAAGAACCCGAAGTGGGAGCTCGAGATGGCCAAACACTAAGAAAATAGAATTTCTGACGTGGCTCTAGTCTCCTAAGGTAACTAGAATCTTGCTAGTAATTCCAGAACATAACTTTTTTATGATACACTAGCTTCTGCCCGCGACTTCGTCCGCATGGATTTTTTTTCATAAAAAGTATCCTATGTTACTTCTTATACCTCCAAGAATATGTGCATAAAGTTTCATGATGATCGGTCGAGTAGTTTTCGCGTGAAAGCGTAACAAACAAACTTGCATTCACATTTATAATATTAGTCCTAACTAATAAATAGGTTCGCATGTCGCCTCCACGATGATACCTAATATTAAACGATGATTCACACGAGATTTGAACAACTGAATATCTGTAAAAACACATTTTATTACTTTTAGGCATTTGGACTTCTTTTGTTTATTTATTTATTGGCATGCGTTTAGAGAATTTATTGCGTTGAATTTAATGCGTTTATTCTAGAGAACAGTCCGTGTTGTATTGTAATCTTTTGTGGCAGTCATTAGCCAGGTGTGTCGTATTAAGATACGGGGACATTGCAGTTGCGCAGTATAAAAGTATGAGCCGATGGAGGGGGAGTCAATCGAGCGATAACCACGAGCGAAGCAAGACGTGTGTACTACAATCGGGAAACTTTTAGTGACAAACTTTGCGCATTTTATGGAATTACGACCTTCTGCATTACGTTTGGACTTGTTGTGTTCGGTTATATTTGTACCTGTGCTATACGTGTTTGTATAGTTCTAATAAACTCTATAGAGATTCTAACGGCATTTTAATTCAAGTCTCGTGGGTCGTAACAGTATTCTATTCGTGTGTAAATACATTCATTTATGATTAGGTATCATTGAAATAGCAGTTTTTGCTTAAAGTGTATTATTTATTTTAGAATCACAGATATTTCTACCTTATTTATAAACTTTGACTCACTCTAAGGCTGGTGTGCACCGACTTTTAACCGATGGTTTAAAAAAACCGGCATAAATGTATGGAAAAACAGTGATTATTTTTGGTTAACTGTCGGTTAAATTTCGGTGCACACCAGCCTAAACTATTTGTAATCGCAATCAGTCAGTTAAAATGCCTTTAAATCTAGGGTCGATTTTCCAATCAGATAAAAGTTGTCCGTGAAACAAATGAATTCAAAAGCAAAACAATCCAAGTGTTTTATTCATACGTCTATCATTTTATTTTCCCTTGTTTTATTTTATTTTATGACTAAGTTTTATCTGGTGATTAGCAGTTGGATTTTATCCGACGAATTTCTTATATAAAATAAGGATTTTGTTAACTGTACATTAATTATTTTACATGACTTTTACAATTAATATGAGTTAGCAGGCGTCGTCTTACATGTCATGTACAGCCATCAACGTAAGTCAACTCATTCTTCCTAAAAAGCTCTTGACGTCACGAACAGAATAAGGCGATTAAAACGTAACTTTATATCAGGTCGGTGTTCGAGCTTGCAAACAGTGGCTGCTGGCTGGGTCGCTATTTTGTAGTAGAAGGAAGCGGAAGCGATTTAAAGTTGTTATATGTATCCATAGGTTCGCTGGTTCAAATCCGGCTCGAAGGACCATAAAAGTATGTAGGATCCTTGATTGAACCTACAGACTTTGTTTACTTGATTCATTTCATCCCTTGATATGGATAGAGATGCCTTGATATGCACCAGTGAGCACGCGCGAGTGCTGCCTTGATGAGTGACGTTTGGACTGATGGTAAATTTGCGCGTGTTCACCTAAATGCTGAGTCGGGAATATGTACGTACTTGCTTCGTACAACACTACTACACATTACTATTACTCGCATAAGTACTACTACTAGCTACTACTATTACAAGCCATGGTAGCTTAATGGTTAATGCACTCGCATCCCAAATTCGGAGAGTGCGGTTTGAATCCTGGCCAGAAAGGATGCACCACTTAGGCAGTTTTGTGACGTAATGTGCATGTGTGCTAGAGTCAATTGAGAGAAGAGCCAAGTGGTTGATTGGTAGCTACCAGCTTGTCAATACAAGGATTGGAAGCCTAGAGCATCGATGCCGGGTTCCTAGTCTATCGGTTTTTTCTAGGATTAATTTCGGAGAGTGTTCGGTGGAACTGTTAGACCTGATTCCCCCTACACCATTCCATCTTCGGATTACAAGGCGCTCTCGTCTACGCTATCGTTTCACGGTGGAAACACTACCAGTGCGTACAAAACGTTTGTCCTCCACGTTCCTTCTGCGTAGGGCAAAATTGTAGAATGCACTGCCAGAGTCCGTGTTTCCCGAAAAGTACAATCCGGGTATCTTCAAGTCTCGTGTGAATAGGTAGGTCTAGGTAAGCGTGCCTCATCTTCGACCGCATCATCGTCCAGCATTGGACGTGATCGTGGTCAAACGCAAACCTATTTAATATATTTTTTTTTATTATATATTATATTGTTACTTTTAGCACGTGATAACAGTGAAGGAAAATATCTTGATGAAACTGAAACATCGGGTTGGCGAGTATAATGGCCGTTTCTCGATAAATGGGAGATCTGAGCCCAGCAGTAATGCGTTTATGCGATGTTATGTATGAATGCATATGTGACTTCCCTATTGTCGATATGTCGCATAGCTCTAGCTGCGCATCTTCCTTCCTCGCACAGCCACGATAAGACTGCCCTTTCTACAACTTATACTAACATTATCGTATAAAGCTGAAGAGTTTATTTGTTTGCTTGAACGCATTAATCTCGGAACTAAGAGGAAGGCTAAAGGCTATACTCGTATATTATTACGCTAAGACCAATAGGAGCGGAACACAAATGAAGAATGTTTCAAAATCGGGAGGTTTTAAACACAAATTCCATGCGAACGACGACGCGGGCACAGCTAGTTTCTAATATATTTACTTAAATATATAATTAACTTGTTTCTTTGCGAGAATTTTACTTTTCTAACAATATTTAGGCAAGTTTATGAAATCTACGTTCTTTGTAGACATTAACTCTTCTATATTGCTGTATTTTATTTCGAGCCTCAATTTTGTTTTCAGGCTCGACCTTTCCCGGGACGCTTTTAGATTTAATATAATACCGAAATCAGGCAAACTTACTATTGAGACGAGACGTGCCCGGAGAATTTGACGAGAAACTAATAAGAGAATTGGGCCCCTACACCAGGAGCAAGGTTTGTAAATCGATAGCTACGTAGAAATAATCATGTGGCTAGTGATGGTGGAACAGTCTAGTTGGTTTAAGACTTTTAGACAAACGTAGAAAACTCTAGAAGGAAAAGACAATGACTGATACATTTTAGAAAGGGATAGACGATGAACGAAAGTTCTAGAACAGAAAGTTCGGAAAGGAAAACACAAATAGAAAAAGATAGATGTTAGAAAGGGATAGATGATAAACGAAAGTCCTTTAATAGAAGGTTCGGGAAGGAAAAGACAAAGATAGATAGATAGATGTTTAGAAAGGGACAGATAGTAAATAAAAGAATAACGAAAACAAGATCGAAATTATGAGTTCCAGAAAATTCTTCCGGGTATATAAGAGGTATTACGTGCGGCTGTGTAAGTCAATAAAATATTTAAGATAAAAACTGGTGTTTTCTTCCAATCCTAAGTGCGTGCCCCCGCTCGCACGTAACAATATTAATCGCTAACACCTATATACTCAGTTCACATTACGTTCGCCAAGGAGCGCCGCTATATTTGAGCTACGCTAATTGAGGCTCGCAACTATTAAGCAAACATTCCGCAACGGTATACACGATGTGTCGGTCTCCCCACATCCTCATTATAAAATAAACTACTAAATGTACAGTTAAATTAGTATTCATGATCTTCGGTGGAAATGCGGCTACAGTATTCAAAACGAGGATCATGTTCATTTGCTTTTTTGAACTGAAAACTTCTTTAGCCGCGTTGGGCACTTTTTGGTAGGGGAAAATCTTATGGGTTCGTATCACCGACGTAAAGTCGCTAGTATATGCGTATTCCATAGGGTGCATTGCGGCGAGTGTACCACGGAATTGCATTAATTGATTCCTCCTTCACCATTTTACCATCGTATAAGCAGGCGTACGAGCGCACGCCACCGATATATGGTGGAAATATCAACAAAGCGGACGAAACGCTATGCTTCCACTTTTATCAAATGCACCGCTGAAGAGTGGAACCCTTTACCGTCGTCTGTTTTTTCTAAAAAACAAAATCAAGATGACTTTAAGTCTCGCGGGAACAGGTATCTTCTAGGTAAGCGTGCACCACCTGTAGATAGACTGCATTTCCACCTGACATTAAACGCAATGTCAGTCAAACGCGAACCTATTTAATATTAAAAAAAAAACATTATTTGTGGCCAGCATATAAGAATGTCAACAAATTAAAACATTTGTCGGAGGTTTCAACACCTTCTTTATACATTTGTAATCTATTTGTGCCACAGAGTTTTATAACTGACTACATATCTGCAGCTTGATATAAGTAAAAATTGACCCAGAAATCTCATATCAATTCCAAAACATCAAAAATCAGATTAAAACTGCCCTCGACCAGCTTTTATCAAAGTTTATGAATCACTGAAATATTTCAGAGTTTATTAAACTTTATTTTGATAATAGCTGGGCAAGGGTTCGCTTTAAGCTAATAATAATAATTGATTTATGAGATAATGGAATGATTAATAAACGATCAAAACATAGTATACGGGATATTATGTTACATGCACACTATGCATGCTTAAATCTATTTAAAAACTGGATTTTAAGTAGTTTCCTTTTTCAGTGTCTTTGCTTTATAACATTTTCGTTTCTTGTCATCAGGATTTAAAAAGTAAACAAAATCACTAAGTCTAGGTCTGTGGTAACTAGTTCTAATCCAGGTTATAAGATTTGTCTTATCCTAACAAACATTGCAAGTAAAATATGCTCTTAATAAAAATAAGACAAGTGTGTCCGTCCGTCCCCGACCACTGATGCTCGTTTCACACTGTAATGCCGTTCATGGTACAATCTCGCTCCGGTTTGGTTCCGTTGCCAGTCCGGTCAGATTAGTCATTCAGACAAGAAAGAATCAGATAAACTCACTATCTGATAGCTCTAGTTCAGATCCGATATGTCACCGATACCGATTCGTCGAAAAAAATATTTCACTGAAGCAAAATCGGTCCTGGCAAGACTTTGACGCGTCATTGCAGGAGTAAAACAACCCGTACATTATAAATATGTAAAGTTTCCTCTTTTATATTTACATTACCGAATGAAGAAATATTCTATGCACAACCAGATAATTGTGAATATAAATAACATATTAGTAAGTGTTGTTCTGAGAGTTGTCAAATCCCATATACATGAAATCTGGCCTGCGGGCCAGTGGGCGATACTAAGTAGGCTTTGTTTCGCCACAACTTGTACTGACAGTGTGATATTCTTTTGTTTCAACTTCAGACTTGTAGTGTAGACACAGACGAGATTTTATCGAGCCGAGATTTGAGCGAGATTGAATCGTAAACGGCATAGTGTGAATCGAGCCTTAAGAATTCCGAAGAATTGACAAACGTCTAGTTTTCACCATTCAGTTACGGAATCACATTATTATAATACTTATGTTATGATTTAATGCATTTTTTATCAAACCATCAATTACGAAATGATTTGCATAATAATTACTGACTCTGTTGTATAATATAAATTAGTGTCGGGTCTCTTAAATTCAACCCCTTTTAAAGATATAATTGACTATTTAAAAGAGTATTAAATTTATGTAAATCTGTTTGAAGATAGGCTTGGGTTACCATCTCGGGTAACAAGGGTTATGCATAAATATTGAAGATAAAATAGCTTTAAACAGACGCCTGATGGTAAAGGCTACAAAATTGAAAGTTAGCTGTAACATTAGATTTTTTATTTGAATTTGTTGATGTTATACATCAATGTGTTATAAATATTGCTACACGACGACAAAAGTGAATGCACACCTGCAGTTTATTTCCTTTTCAGCTTTGGACTTCTTTTGTTTAATTTGTGTTTAAAATTTGTAATTAGAAAAGCAGCCTATTGTGTATTGTAAGCCTTTACGATGGTCGTTAGCCAGGTGTGATTCTTGGAAAATTCAGCCCACGCGTTCGAGTACTGTATTGTATAGTTTAGTATTAAACAATGCCCGGACGGAGGGGTGAGGCCGTAAAGCGACGATTACAAAACGCGCAAGACGTGTATACATTTGATAAGCAATATAGTGACGGACCTTGTACGTGTTATTGAATCGTGCAGTTTATACTAGTTGTGTCCAGTTATATTTGTACCTGTGTTATACGTGTTATTATAGTTCTAATAAATTCTATAGTAATTCCAACGGCATTTTAATTTGAGTCCTGTAACTCGTAACAATATTAATTAGTAATTGGGGATAAAAACTCTCAATCTGAAGATCCTGAGAACAAGAGTTTATAAGCATATCGTGATAGTCTTTAAATAATTACGCTTTTAAATAATTACACTCATCTAACATGCACGTGATTTGCATAAGCTTTAATAATTTCCATCTCCAAGACAAGACTGTTGTGATTATGCTGCGAAATTAAAATGAAACAAGGCCATTCTAGCGATTAAAGTGTGAAGGGATTACTAGTATAATCAACTTGAAACTGGAATTGAGGTCATTGAAGGAACTTGATACTCATTCCTGTTTTTCTCTATACAGGCTATTATTATCTATCTATGACGTCTATAATAAATGGTGATCAATACCCTGTTAAAGAGATCAGCGGTAAATGAAAAACATACCTGCAAGGAATTGAAATAGAAGATGAAATTTTTGAAGTTTATACATGGCTTTGACTTTTGGCCAGAAAACGAGAAGAAGCGGTTTCAAAGTTAGGCCCCATACACATTATGCGGCTAGCCGCAATCCCGTGCGCGGTCCGGCTAACAGCGGGATGCAGTTGTATTTGCGACTAACCGGATTGCAGCAGTCGGAATCGTAACCGCAACACAAGGCTGATTACCAGCCGCACTTTGAATCGCATGGAACGTATAGCAATTCTTCTTTTTTTATATTAATTCATTAACAAAAATGATTCATAAAACATTTCATACACAATAACATTCTTATTTTTACAAAAATGTGTTTGAATTGACAATTACAATAACTATTACACGGTCCATTAATAACAATTGACCGTGACCGTTTGATGGCAGTTGCAGTGTAGTGTATATAAATTAGTCGCAAGTATATGAAAGTACCTGCGACCAGCCGGACAAACGTCTCGCTAGAC
Organism: Dendrolimus punctatus; assembly: GCA_012273795.1. NCBI lineage: Eukaryota > Metazoa > Arthropoda > Insecta > Lepidoptera > Lasiocampidae > Dendrolimus > Dendrolimus punctatus. The sequence continues at coordinate 17,261,587 of CM022540.1, read as the reverse complement.
TGCGGCTAGCCGCGTCGTGTATATGAGCGCCTACATTGTGTGTTTTTACTTAGAAAGCAAAAATTAATGCGGATAAAAACCGCCAGTGACATCTCAGTAATCAAGATCAAAACATTACTCCAGAATCTTGGGAGCTTCTTTAGGATATAGATCTAAATACCTGAGAGAATAGCAACATTATAAAATGTTGTAAGTACTTAAGTTTAATATACCTATAATTAAAATTCGTTTTTAGAAGGCAAAGGAAGTTACTTTTATGATAAAAGCGTAAAATAGAGCCCTATTCATGATAGAAATGAAGGGAACGTTTACACGAAATTTCCCTCAAAATCCCCAAACAGCTGTTTAGGGTTGTTTCTTTAATAATATTTGTCAGTTTAAGGAAAATCCGCATCAATTTGGTGAATCTTAAGCTCGTTAGCATTAAAACGGCGTGACGTTGTTTTAAGCGTTTAGAGTAATAAGTTCTGGTTAGGGAGTGGCTCAAAGACAAAGGAGTATCCACTATAGATATTAGCGGAGCTTTGGAGAAAGAATACTTCTTCAACGGTAGAGGGAGAAATCAAAACTTGGGTCAATTAGATGTGTGAGGTATTGCTGTACAAGAAGAAGAAGAAACAACAGCCCATAACTGTCCCACTGCTGGGCTCGGGCCTCCCACGGTCAAGGAATGGACGGTATACCCGCCACGCTTGTCCAAGGCGGCTTGGCAGGTTTGACACATCGGTTATCTCGATGTGCAGGTTGCATCGCGATGTTTTCCTTCAGCGTTGTTAGCACGTGGTAATTATTAAAATATGCACATTAGATCAGAAAACACCCTAAATGGTGCATGCATTCCGGCCTGGATCGAACCCGCGACCTTTGGGCTTAGGACGCGTGCGTCAGCCATTACGCTACCACGACTTATTGCTGTACATATCTTGAAAAATCATAAGGAAAGTAGAGAAAGAAAATGTTTCTTTGAAGAAATAGCGATATACTTACTGCGTACTTTACTACTTATTGCTTACATGCGTTAAAAAAGTACGTTTTGAGAGTTTGTGTTTTGAATTTATAGTAGATATAGATACTCGCTCCCAAAATCGTGAAGTGTGAAGAATAATGAGAAATCGAAGCAGTAGAACTTAAAAAATACTTTAAAGGACTACGATTTGAACAATCTTATCTGTACAGAAACTGAGAAAGAGTATTAATTTCTTCCAGTCTCCCTTTTGAACTCAGGCTGGTGTGCACCGACTTTTAACCGATGGTTAAAAGAAAATAAACACTTAAAATGTATGCATAAACAGCGATTATTTAATTATAATCGTCGGTTAAATTTTGGTGCACACCAGCATCAGTAGCGCGTTGGTAGCACCTCGAGGGTGGCACATGTCAAAAAATAAGCGATGGTAAACATTTTCCATCAGCGGGGCCGACAGCCTATCTATACGTCAGCAATAAAGAAAACAACATCAATTGAGTCATTCTTGAAATATGGGAGGGATATTTCTTACTAAATGCTTTATTAGGGTTCCATGCTGAAATGGTAAAAACAATAGACGGTTTTCTATTTCACGGAACTACTTTTGGGTTTTGGCACCTCATGGCTTCAGAAACTCTACACCAAATCCAAAAATATGTATTCATGTCAATAGAAATATACTTGCAAACTTTTAGATCTCCTTTTAATGCAGAGCCTGTGCTACTTACTACTGATGTGTCTAGAAGATTCCTGCCAATGTATCAAAGCTCGTCTCATAGCATCTAAGCAAAGTAAGAAAGGTATTCCACAAACAGACATTACTTGTGATCAGAAGGTTGGTCCACATTTCACCCAGCGAATCGGCGTTGCCATACAAGATGACAAAGTAACACATCTTCTGAACACGCTATCCCCTGATAGATTTGCTACTTTAGAGTTAATTTATTTCTACGTTTTATTAAAAAAGTAATGTACTGAATAGGTACGTATCTTTTCAAATATACTTTACAGGTACAATATGGACCTACATTTATTCAAATAAATGCCCTCAGTTTCGTGTTCCATGATGTCATTGCTACCCGTCTTTCCTCACTCAAGCATATACAGTGAATGTTTCTATTAAAATGCCAGTTGTCAGCTACTTTCGAAGTGATTTTGTTAAAGAAAGACTAGGGCAGCGTGAAATTCGGGAAAAGTGCAGTCATATTTTATCTTTCACCGGTGAAATTAGAATCAAATTAGGTCCTTTAAACTTTAAATTTGAGAATTACGATTTCCATTTTCTTTTTGTTTGGGTAAAATGCTGAAGCATTTATATAATCACTAATAAAAACAATAACTCTGGCAAAAAAATGTGTGTGTGTGTGCAGTTCACACACAGTAGAAATTATTAGTAATGGAGATTGAATAGAAGAGATCGCTTTAAGCGATAAAGACGCTCTTTATTCTGCGTTTATTGTACTTACCTAGTTTTAAGGAACGGATTTTTAATGTTTGGTGAACGTGAAGTGTTTTCAAACACTTACCATCAGCTTACTTGTCAGCCCGTGTATTGTATTCCAGCAAAAAGTCATGATTTCAATACCATGATGTTAAATATTGTATGTATTTACACTAATGTAATAATGTGTTAACGGTATTATTAACGCTATAAATAAAACGCATTTGGCCACAGTAAATAACTTTAACATTATCCCAGATAGAGCCCCTGCATAAGGCACATTTGTCGATAGCGTACAGCCTTCTACCGCACGCAGCGGTTGTAATAGATCATCGCCTTACATTATCTCGATGTTACACTACATAAATCCCCATCAGCGTAACAATGTTCAATAGGGATCAAACTTCCCTTATGTTCGCCCTTAAATTATTGGAAAATAATTCAAATCAATCATTTAAATAATACACAAAAAGTTACATGATTTATGAGCTGTAAGATTTAAACTTAAGTAAGAGTTGGGAACATGAAGTTAACATTCCCAAAACTTCTTGCATGAAAACCCTTAGTGAAGTTTCGCATGTATCTTCTAATATTGTTTCAAGTAAGCCATCAAACTGGAAGTTATGAGATCCGTTTGAGTATTCAAGAAGATGTGAGGTTTCAGCCGTGTTCCTTCATAAGTATGATTTATTACATTTGAGTTATATGATGTAATTTCTTGCATTAGTCCAATATCTTTTGTATGTTGTATGTCCAGACAGTTAAGAAAAGGATAGTTAATAATACAATAGGCAGGCTTATCGCTATTATACGATCCAATTACGTTTATACCAAGTGCGCTTGGATCAAAGTGCAGTCTTGTGAATTTATTCACACAAGTATACTCAAGTTGTGGTTTATACTCACGCTAATTTACTTATATCAATCTGTTCATTTTTAAGTAGATTTTCAAACGACGATTTCCAATTTTTAACCACAAGTAAGGCACATGACTAAATAATAAGGTAAAGAAACCCTGTACAGATGTACTCTGAATGACAGTTCCTATGATACGAGTAGTGTTAAAATGCACTCGGTCCAAGCTGATTTGGACAGAGTTAACTTAGGCTTTAGCGATTTATATTCTGACAACCTTTCAATAGACAAAAATACTATTTGCTTAGATGCACATTTTTTTTCTTTGGTAGTCTAAAGAAAAAAAATGTGTTAAGTACAATCTGGGAGTCTTCAAGGTAAGCATGCTCCAGTCTAAACCGGGTCATCACTTAACGTTAAGTGAGACAGACAGTGGTCAAACACAAACCTATAAAAAAATTAAAAAAATGAATATTCATAATTAAATATATATTGGCTAAATATACAAAACATGAGGAGCCATGTTTAAGAAAATAAGTAAATTGGGTTGTTTTCCATTGATCAATTATTGCACGAGTTCAGCAGACAGGAAGATAGCCCATCCGATGGAAATCGGTTACTATTGTCTCTGGAAATTCGTAATATCAGAAGTGGTAGAAATGTGCTGTTGCTGTCTAAATGGAGACTGGAACGCGGCTACTAATGTCGGAACACGGAACAAGGTTGATATGGCGGTATTCTCTAGACCAGGGTGGTAGCCATCTGGACGTGCGAATGACCTTCCATCTAGCTGTGGGTTATTTCGGTTGCATCTTACGATAAGCATTCCTCCGTTTCTGCAGGGATAGAATTGTAGCCGCAGACGTCCGATCGCCACGGCGGCCGCTCACAAACTGTTGCGGACAGAATCACTCCACTGACGTCACCCCCGTAAAGCCCGTGCGACCACGCTCCGCCTACCGCGGGGACATAGCTCGCTCCGTTAGCTGCTAAGCGTCTGCATTTTTGTAGTACTTTAGTAAGCGCGGAGCGAGCCTACATCATGCATTCCTGAACTGCAATTCAAACACACAACATTGTTTTACTTCTACTTGAAGACCTCAAAAGTGGTGACCCCGCAAGAAAACCACCTTCTGAAGAAAGGATCATCTCGAAACAAAATTCCTGCAGGATAGAAAACTCTGCTCGTCTGTTTAGCCGATCAAGCTCAGACAATATGGAAGATTGCAGTAAAGCAGCAGCAGCCAGCCATGAACTGAAGGAAGTATCCGGCCTCGCTTTGACACCAAGAATTCCACCACTCTGGCGCGACAGATTAAGGCTATGGTTTGTCCAGTTTGAAGCCATCGTCTCGGCACAGAAAAAAGGCGACAAGGCGATGTATGAACTCGTCGTTGGACAACTGGAACGACAGGATATCGACGAAATAAGTGACATTTTACTAAACCCACCCGCTGACAACAAATACGACACCATCAAGAAGAGACTCCTCAACGTATACGAAGAATCTGAACAGAGGCAACTACAGCGACTAATCTCTGAAGTGGAACTTGGAGAATTGAAGCCATCACAATTACTAAGGCGTATGCAACATCTAGCTGGCAACAAAGTGTCTGAAACAGCGCTCCGCCTAATGTGGATCAGTCACCTGCCACCAGCAGCCCGTGCAGTACTGGCCATCAGTGAAAATATTGCCAAGCAGTCTCAACTTAGTGAGCTTGCGTTGGTGGCCGACAAAGTCGTCGAAAACTCCACACCAACAAACCCGATCTTCGCAGTCACTACAAGAGCGACGTCACCGCCACAGCCACAATCACCTACAAATGCATTCAGCGAGCTTCACTCAAAAATCGACCGCCTCACCCAAGAAATAGCTGAGCTGAAGACTAATCAACACCGAACGAGACCTTTCTATCGTAACTCATCAAGATCACGTTCCCGAGAGCGATACAATCAGAACCATCCCAGCCAAACTATCTGCTATTATCATCGTAGATTTGGAAATGCAGCCAGAAAATGCACACATCCCTGCAATTACCAGAAACCGGCGGAAAACTAAGCACAGCGTTGGATGCGGCGGAATCCGACGCCCACATTACTTCTCACCGCCTATTCGTCTATGACCGCAAATCACGGCTATCTTTTCTCATCGATACCGGTGCAAACGTATCGGTACTACCGCGGTTCGGCAACATCAAAGCCAAGCCTACGAACTTTTCACTATATGCCGCCAACAACACAGTCATTCCAACATATGGCGAAAAGACATTGGAGCTGGATTTGAAACTGCGTCGGCCTTACAAGTGGAAATTTATCATCGCAGCAGTGAGCAAGCCCATTATCGGAGCCGATTTTTTGAAGCACCACAAGCTACTCGTTGATGTTGCAAGCCGATGCCTTATTGATAAGGTGACAAACCTCTCAGTACAGGCACCAATAGTCAACGCAACGGAACCCACAATACGCAGCATCGACGTGGAACAAAAATACCATCGCATACTAGCCGCTTTCCCCGACATTACTCGCCCATCGTGCTTCAAAGAAACACCAAAACACAATGTTGAACACTACATAGAAACGAATGGCCCACCACTCCACTGCCGCACTCGTCCACTCGCACCGCACCGCTACATGGCCGTCAAAAAAGAATTTGAAGATATGATGCAGCAAGGCCTATGTCGTCCCAGCAAGAGTCCATGGTCAAGCCCACTACACGTGGTACCTAAGAAAAATGGGGATTTACGTGTATGCGGCGACTACAGACGTCTCAACACAGTTACTATAGACGACCGATACCCCGTACCACGACTTAAAGATTTCACGTACTTATTACACGGGAAGAAAATCTTCAGCACACTCGACCTAAACAGAGCCTACAATCAGCTACCAGTCCAAGAAGCTGACATACAAAAGACTGCCATCACAACACCATTCGGACTTTTCGAATTTCCCAGAATGGTACCAGGGCTCAAAAACGCAGGCCAAACTTTCCAACGATTTATCCACCAAGTTCTCAATGGACTCGATTTTGCATTCCCGTTCATCGATGACGTCATCATTGGATCAGAAAATGAAGAACAACATGAACACCATTTGAAAACAGTCCTACAAAGACTTGACGCCTATGGTATAACCATCAATCCATCAAAATGCGTATTTGGAAAGAAAAATTTGACATTCCTGGGATATGACGTGTCAACCGAAGGTATAAAACCACCACAAGAAAAAGTTCAAGCCATTACTGACTACCCCCGGCCAGCAAACATCGAAGAGCTCCGTCGATTCCTCGGTATGATTAACTTTTACCGTGACTCCATACCGAAGGCCGCAGAACTCCAAATACCACTCAACACTTACCTACATAACTGCAAAAAGCGGGACAAAACGAAGATCGAGTGGACAAAAGAGGCCGAAGAAGCATTTGAAGCGTGTAAGGCCAGCATACAGACCGCAGCCTTACTCGCTCACCCATCACCATCAATGTCAGAACCAATGACGCTCATGTGCGATGCATCCAATACATGTGCCGGCGTTCAACAGAGCACTAACGGCAAGTGGACACCGCTAGGGTATTTTTCGAAGAAACTATCCGACGCCCAACAACGATACAGCACTTTCGATCGCGAACTACTTTCAATCTACATGGCCGTTAAACACTTCAGGAAGCTATTCGAAGGACGAACACTCATCATCTACACAGATCACAAACCACTCACATATGCCATTCACAAACCGCCATCCGACAGCGAGACCCAACGACGCGCCCGCCAGCTACTTTTCATTAGCGAGTTCACAACTGACATAAGACACGTAAGCGGCAAAAACAACCCCGTAGCCGACGCACTATCACGCATTGAAACAATCGACGTACCTACATTAATTAATTTTGAAGAACTCGCTAGCGCACAAGAAAAGGACACCTGCCTACCCCAGATCTGCAACAGCCAATCGTCCAACGTAAAAATCAAAAAGATCGTAATTCCCGGCTCAACAAAACCAATATACTGCGAAACATCAACAGCATACATCCGTCCTTATCTACCTGATGACTATCGTCGCATAGCATTCAACGCGCTGCATAATATTAGTCACCCTGGAATACGAACTACACGCAAGATGATACAACAGCAATACTTTTGGCCATCTATGAACACCGATATCGGAACATGGGCAAAAACATGCGTACCGTGCCAGCGCGCCAAAATACAACGACACACACACAGCGAACCCGCATCGTTCCCGCCAACCGAACGCTTTCAACATCTACACATAGATATAGTTGGACCGCTTACTACAACAGCGCAAGGACACAGATACCTACTCACGATGATCGACCGCGCGACTCGTTGGCCCGAAGCAATACCACTCAGTGAGATAACAGCGGAACAAGTTGCCAAGACGGTTTACGACCAATGGATAGCTCGTTTTGGTTGCCCTACAACTATTACCTCGGACCAGGGTCGACAATTTGAGAGCCAGCTATTTCAATCATTAACTAGACTACTAGGAATAGAGAAAACCAGAACGACCGCTTATCACCCACAAAGCAACGGGATAGTTGAACGATGGCACCGCACGCTTAAAACAGCACTAACCGCCCGTTTGCAAAACGGCGGAAAATGGACGGACGAACTGGCAACGGTGCTACTCGGCCTACGAAACGCTGTGCGTGAAGACACAAAAACTAGCGCCGCGCAGTTAACTTTTGGCACAGCCCTACGTGTTCCCGGAACCTTCATAACGCCTACCCAACCACAAAGTATACCACTACACGAAGATTTCGTTCATAAACTTCAAGCAACTATCAGAAGCCTAACTCCAACCACAGACACTACACACGAGAATAATCTGAAGACATTTGTACATCACGACCTAGCAACATGTGAAAACGTATTCGTCAGAGTCGACGCCGTGAAGAAACCACTTCAGCCTCCCTACGAAGGACCCTACCCAATCCTGGAACGAAATGATAAATTCTTCAAAATTAAGCTGCCTGGAAGAGAAACCAACGTCTCTATCGACCGTCTGAAGCCCGCCTACGTCCTGAAGCTGTGCACTACGCCAACTCACCCTGCAGTTGGAAACCAGAAGGATGCCTTAAAAAAGGCAGTTGGCAGTAAAGATCGTTGCGGAAACATGGTTGCCTTGAAAAAGGCAGTGTGTGACGACCATACGGACGCCTTGAAAAAGGCAGTTGGCACAGAAAATTTTCACACCCGCAGTGGACGTCGAGTCAAACCACCGGTACGCTTCGCTTGAGGGGAAGCCCTGTAGCCGCAGACGTCCGATCGCCACGGCGGCCGCTCACAAACTGTTGCGGACAGAATCACTCCACTGACGTCACCCCCGTAAAGCCCGTGCGACCACGCCCCGCCTACCGCGGGGACATAGCTCGCTCCGTTAGCTGCTAAGCGTCTGCATTTTTGTAGTACTTTAGTAAGCGCGGAGCGAGCCTACATCATGCATTCCTGAACTGCAATTCAAACACACAACATTGTTTTACTTCTACTTGAAGACCTCAAAAGAATTAATTAGTAATATACTACTGTATATTAGTACAATTTTGTTTCTAAACAGAAAGAAACAGGTTTATTTTTAGGACATATACAAGTTAAAAGCCTGTATGGCACTCTGTTGTTCGTGCCTACCCCGCAAGGGACCTGGCGTGAAGTTATGTATGTATGTATGTATGTACATAATTGGATCGAGCTCAGCAAAAATGTTGATCTGTTAGACCAAGGCTGATCTTCCGCTTGAAACATAATAATAAATTTTTCTTATCATAATATTTACTTCATTAACTATAGTTTAACAAAGAACACATGAACAAAGTGTCTTCTTCTTACTTAAGACAATAGGAAACGTGTTATTGGACACATTCTTAGTTTAAGTTATATCTAGTTATTTTAGGTCAGATTTAAATTACTCATTAGTCTTATTTCCTAGATTAGATTGTAATCTTAATGTTGTATCACTAAGATACATCATTTATGAAAAAAAAATTGTAGTAAGACTTACTTATAATTTCATTTCTACAACAGAAATTTCATCATACTCGTACTTATTCATTAGAATGTACTATTTTTTATTATTATTTAAAAATATTTCACATCAGTCAGATTCAACATGAAGAAGCTTACCTCTGTATACTTTGATTAAATTTAATATTGCATGCGGTAAATCAATGATACCCAAAGTGGCATGTCGACCCCCGAAAGTTATTAAGATCAGAAATTACACCCTATGTTATATTTTTTTTTATGCAGGAGTTCAGCAGACAGGCAGATGGCACACTTGATGGAAAGCGGTTAACATCGTCTATGGACATTTGCAACACTAAAGGTGCTACAAATACGCTGCTGCTCTTTTAAGGAAGACTGGAACCTGGTCACTAATGCCGGAACACAACACAAGGTTGTTATGGCGGCATACTCTAGACCAGGGGTGGTTGCTATCCAGTCGAGCAAATACCCTACCACCTGGCTTTTACTTTTTTGATACTTTTACAACTGTAGTGGGTTAGTGATTTTAATTAAATTAGTCATGTGGTGAAAATATTGTTTTATTATTCATTGTTAAAATTGATTCGCATAAATCGATTACGGAATTGATAACATGGTGAATTTCAAAAATGAACTTTCTGTTATTTATTTTGGTGTGGATATCTGGAATCGGCCCCAAAGAGATCCATTGTATATTACCTATGCTACAAGCGTACAGCGTAATGTATATGTCTGTCTGCCGATTATGTAAATTCCAAATATATATATATATATATATATATATATATATATATATATATATATATATATATATCGCAGAACGGCCTCGTTCTCACGACATCTTCTTTAGTTATTGCAGGTTTAGTGGGCGTCATCAGGATAAAATGCGAGCATAAAACACAATAGCCACGGTTTATACACTTTTAATTTAGATTTGATCAACATTATGACATAGTTTAGACCGAGCAGCGGGTTCAGGGCACCCGCTCATACTTCCAACTACAATACTTTCTTTAAAATACTCCATGGTCCAACTCGACCTATTGCCACCAACCAAATGTTCCACAAAAACTCCTCAGTCTACCCAAGTAGATATTACTCAAAGTATAGAGGGCGCTGACCCCGCTCTAGACATGCTCTGCTCTCATTGGTCGTTTATTAAATTACAATATTCATAACTTTTATTAGGTTAGAACGATCTTTAAATTATAGAAACATTTAACAAATCTAATTAAATTAAATTAAGAATTTTAGAAGTAATTAAAATGTTAACAAATGATAATGTGCGTTATACATCCAGTCAATAATACATCCAATTATAACTTCCCTCCGACATATATATACATATATATATATACTGACGGACTCATAAACTGCATCAAAGTAATAGACGACTTTGAAATAAATATTTTAACCAAGTATGCAAACTTTCTATACAGATTTGAATTGAAACCTCTAGATTGATTCGTGAACTTTAAAACAGCGTAGGGTCATATCGTTAAGTTTAAGTTTGTATACTGGAAAGGACCTTAAGACTTTTTTTGAAGTAAAAACAGACATTTAAGGAAAATTGGTTTAATTAAAAAATTGGTTTTAACAATAGACACAAACTTTATGCAAGGGTTTATTTATGTATTAATAAGGTGTATTACCTCCACGTGCCCTTATTACGAATTCTAATCGGTTCCGCATAGATTTTATTAGGGTTATTAAAAGATCTTGCGGAATATTGTCCCATTCTTCTGAAAGTGCTGTTCTTAGTGCTGCCACTGTCGTGGGCAAAGGGTTTCTCGCCTGTACAGCTCTTTTTAAATTGTCTCAAACATGCTCAATGGGATTAAGATCCGGGCTGCGTGCTGGCCAATTCATTGTACGTATCCCAACCTCTTCGCAATATTGTCGAACTTGTGCAGCAGCGTGCGGCCAGGCATTAACCTGCAATAAAGTAAAATTTTCGCCTATGAATCCCATGTAAGGCACCACGTGATCTTCTAAGATCTCTGTTATGTAGCGATGTGCAGTCAAACCCCCTCTATTACCGTTTTGACGGACCATGTCTATGAACACAAGTTCTGTTCTCCCGTTCATCGATATGCCACCCCAGACCATACACGAACCGCCTCCAAAAGGAACACGCTCCGCAATGCAACTTTGAGCATATCGCTCCCCACGTCGACGATGGACGACTATTCTGCGACCATCTGCACCATATAAACATGTCCTACACTCGTCCGTGAACAATACGGGGGTCCATTGCTCTTCTGTCCAATTCAGGTGATCACGCGCAAATCTTAAGCGAGCTTGTCTGTGAGCTACAGACAAATTTGCACCATTTGCTGGTCTAAAAGGGGTGATATCCGCTTCCTTTAACCTTCTTCTTATTGTTCGTGCACTCACGTTTACTCCACGCACTTCATTAAGCTCTGTTTTGATGTTAACAGACGTGTGGAAACGATTTCGCAGGGAAGTTGTAACAATAAATCGGTCATCACGACCGGTGGTTGCTCGAGTCCTGCCTGTACCACGTCTCCTTCTGTAAGAACCTGTCTCCACAAACCTTCTGTATATTCTAGAAACCGTAGACTGGTTTAAATTTAAATTTCTACCAATCGTTCGTTGATCCAAGCCCTCCCGCACCAATGCTACAATTTGAGCCGCTTGTTCGGACGAAGTATCCATATTATGGTTCAAAAACTCTCGATGAGTTAAAAAACTAACCCAAGAATTCTGCTGGTAACAATAATTCAATTGACAAAAGAATAAAAAATCAATGAGAATCAATTTAAAACTTTGCTATAAATAACACGCAAATCTGATACTACGAGTAAATTTTCTTTTCCCGGCTATATTCATTTGTTTTACTGCAGTTCTATTTTTAAATTTTCCTTTTTTTTGAGATTAAGAGCCAGTCTCTCCATATTTATATAATTTAATCTAAAAAGTTTGCATACTTATTTAAAAAAATCATTTCAAAGTAATCCTGAACTTTGATGCAGTTTATGGGTCCGTCAGTTTATATATACCCTGCAGAGTGGTATGGCGTGCGGCTGAGTACGTCAATAAAAGCGTTTAGTTAAAAACTGGTGATTTCTTCCAATCCATAAGTGCGTACCCTCGCTCTCACGTAACAGTATAATATATATTTATTTATCCATGCACGAACGGAGAAAGAATACAATTTCCTGCAGCCGGGCGGCCTGTCGTAAGAGGCGACAAAATAACCCACAGCTAGGTGGTAGGCCATTTTCCCGACTGAATGGCTACCACCCCTAGTCTACAGTATGCCGCCATAACACCCTTGAGCTGTGTTCCGGCATTAGTGACCAGGTTGTAGGGTCCCTTAAGAGAGCAGCAGCAACAGATGTCTATAGGCAATGGTAACCGCTTTCCATCAAGTGGGCCGTCTGCCTGTCTGAACTCCTGCAATTAAAAATATATATACAGAAGCGTCATACAAAAATTCATTTAACAATCTGTTATCTTTTCAAGATTTGTATGTTTGTTATTGATTCTTGTATAGGAAGGATACATAAATCGATAATTTATCATAAAGAATCGTATAAATTTTCTTATAGTAAATACAATTAAAAGCTAAATCTGTATTATATTTCTATTTCTAATTTGGCATCAGATAAAAAAAACTACAATGCATATCATGAATATGCAGAATAAGGAATAAAAATTTAAATGAATGTGTATTATTTTAATAAAGTAGAAATGACTGTAAGTAAACAATGAAGCGAGCATGCATTTAATGGCTTGGAATCGAAATGAATATAATTTTCAGAGCGTTTATATTTGCTGCTTGAATAGTTTGCATAATTTAATAGTACGTTAATTAATAAATACTTTGTGATGTTTTTGACCAGCTTTTGAGTCTCTCTTCTTCGTCGTCACTCTCTTGGCAGAGTGGTCGTGATCCTTATGACAGGGGTGGTGGCAAGCTTCAAAATTCGTCGCCATTGTCCTGATAGTGTAGCTTATTTAGTGCGGTTTTGACTTGGTCGGTCCAGTGCATTGGTGACCTACTGCGCGCTCTCGTGCCCTCCACCGACGTGTCCTCTCGTCGTGTAATATGTGACATGTGTAATATGTAGTATGTGAAAGTGAGAATACGACCTTGAACGATGGAAGAGAGACGTTGTTTTATGTCGAGTTCTTCGAGGATTGAGACGTTGGTTCGGAACTGTGTCCAGGCTATACGCAGCATTCGTCTCCAACACCACATTTCTAAAGCGTCTATCTTCTTTCTCTTATAGTCCACGTTTCGGCACCATCAAGGAATATGGTAAACAATTTACATTGTAGTATTTGTTTAAGTAATCCTTAAATATAATTGCATTACAATGACTTCATAAACTAATAAAATAAAATAAAACTTAACAGTATTAATGTTGAATTCTACCCAAAGTCCCTCAAGAATATTTCTTAATTTCAATTCTTACAATACACAATTTATATTATGAACTAACTATGTTACATTCACAGAACAATTGATTTGTATTGTATTCTACCAATAGTCCCTCAAGACGGCGGAATAAGTAGAATACTGAAGCTAGGTCACCGTCTTTTGTGGGTAAGGTGCCCAGAAGGCAGGCGACGTACTTCGCTGGATTGCCCTACTGATCGGTAGTCCGAGGTAGACACCGGCCCTCTGATCACCACACAGTCAATGAGTCGTTTTGATAAGTTTTGCTAGAGGTACATTGCCTCAGGACCCCACGGTCCAAGCGTTTGGCACAAATATATAACTCTCACTGAGGGTTGCATATTTACGCCACTTGAATTATTCAGCTGTTTCCGCCTCCGAACTGCATTAAATATTTGATGTGACATTATTCAATTTTTATTAACGTATACCAGAATACATTTTCTGTATTTTAATTATATACGTATTGTAAGGTAGTTTCTTGGTCCTATTTTATGTCCAGACGGTACTTGGTGGTAGGTGGTTACCGTCACACATGCACAACCGGAAGACTAAGGCCTTGTCCGCATTGCGATATTTCATCGCACGTTTTTTTCTCTCGTAATTCTGTAACACATTGAATATTATAGGAGTAGCCGCACTGGGGTAAAAAAATCACGCGAAAAAAATCTGTGACTTGATGCAAATTGCAGTTTACAAATATCCCAAATGAAGCCCCATGTTCACAAAGAAGTTTTCCTTCTTCTTTAATATGTCTCTGCAGGATTTGTATCTAGTCAGTATCAACTATCCACCAACATTCAAATGTTAAATTATTCAAATAATATTCAAGCAAAAGCCTCAGTCGAATTGTTACGTTTTGACTGACTTTAAACAATTTTTTGCAGTAGCTCGAAAAAGTATATCGCTAAATAGTTTAGACCTTTCAATACCAACACATAATTCTTCGTTAATAACTATGGGCGGCTTGCATGACGTTCCTTAATTTTATTTAAGAAACACTAAACGCATTTACCACCCTTAGGGCGGCTTGCATGACGTTTTTTAATTTCATTTAAGAAACACTAAACGCATTTACCACCCTTAAATACGATAAGCGTCTTGCACAACGCTAAATTTACCGGTAAATACGTTTACAGAACTGTCAAAGTTAATCATCCAAAAATGGCTATTTAACGCCTTAAACGCGTTTAAACATTGTCATTATTATGAAATTGTCACTTATAAAAAGTCAATTACAGATTGTCACTTGTATATTATTTGCTTTAATTATTTATCTCAATTCTAAATACCCATTATTCGTACAAACTAACATGGTAGCAGAGTAATAAAGTTAAGGAATTGGATCCAGTAAAGATATTTTAACTAGGAAAGAGTAAATACAATATTCTAGTATTGTACTCGACCTGACGTTCACAATGGATAAGGCGATCGCAGAGCCTTCAAGGTAAAAAATGCACCTAGATGGTAAAAATTATAAGCCTTGGCGGTATCGTATTGAGACAGCGTGTAGGGCAATATCCGGCGCTGAAGAAAATTTGCAAGTAAAACTTTAAAAGCCCGATGAGCCTGCAGCATTTGATGGTGCAGATGCTAAAGCAAAATATGATATAAATTTACAACAATTTCTAAGAATTGACTGTGTCTTTTTAACTCTGATGAAGACAAAAATGACGGATGAGATTCTAGAACAAGAACGCCTATATAATGGAAGCAGCGTAAACTTATGATCTTTGTCTCAAATTCTTTGATTATAAAAAGGACCCTGAACATGAGATGGGAAGTAAAATCTGCATTAAACAATATTTCAACAACTCTTTTCATTATTCTTTATTAAATTGTAAATTATTAAAAAGTCAATTACAGATCGTGACTCGTATTTTATTTGCTTTATTTATCTCAATGCTAAATACCTATAAAATCGAAAATAAAACCGCACAGCAAAAGATCATTCTTCAGGTTGCCGCTAAAAATTCCGAAATAAACTTAACCAAACGAACAAAATTTATATGTCACCGGTGTGACCGGTGTGTACGTTCTTTTCGTAAATCGTTCCGGAACAGTCTATCTATCTGTTTGTTCCTGCTTAATTTCTGACACAGCTAGACTGGTTTTGATGACACCTTCAGTGACAAATGGTTTAAATTCAAATTCAAAAGTGTTTATTCAATATAAGTTCCACTGGAGAACACTTTTTTAAGGATATAGGTTAAAAATTAATTTTACTTCCTAGTCTATGTACACCCCTTCACAAAGTGTTTTTGCTGTTAATGAGAAGAAGCGGCAAGTAACTCCCCAGCAACACGTCTAGGTAAATAAATAAGTTTTATACAGAAGTATGTTACAGAATGAATTTTGAAGAATTAATGGAGTTGTAGCAAACAGTGCATATTCAATAAGACAGAGACATGTTGATATGATAAGTAACTTGGCTACTTTTCAGTATTTTTAAAAAAATTTAACCGACTTCAAAAAAAGGACGAGGTTCTCAATTCGTCGGGATCTTTTATTTTATGTATGTTCACCGATTACTCCGAGATTTATGATCCGATTTACGTGATTATTTATTTGTTCGACGCGGAATAGCTGCCATTTGGTCCCCTAAAAATTTGACATAGTCTGGGACAAACTATGTACTAGTTTTCATTTTACGAACATTTTTTTGTGCCCGTTTCTTGGGACTTATATTTTTAAGTAGCGCGGCGCCATTCGTAGGTCCACCCATACATAGCTAGACACTAAAAAGTAACAAATAAAAAATAAAAACTTCTTTAAAAAACCGACTTCAAAAACTAAATAACTAAAAAGTATAAAACAACTTATTTCTAAGGCTATTATTATTAATATATATTATCTAAAACATCTTGAAGTCGGTGCAAAATAAACATAAAAATTACTATATTTGGAAAATTACTAAGCACCGACTTTAAGATGTTTTAGATAATATATATTAATAATAATAGCTTTAGAAATAAGTTAAGTTTTTTTAATTAGGCAAAAAACATCCACGCGGATGAAGTTGCGAGTAGCAGTTAGTTATTCAATATTTATTCTCAAAGCATGTTTATTCCAACGTGGGTAAAGACAATAAAAATTAGGTATTCGTGAAAAATGCTTCAAAGGAAATTGATTCAAGATATTTGCATAACTGACTTTGCTGGAGATCAAATTGGATGCTTATAAATTATTCCATTGAATCTGTTTACTTCAAGCATTTACTGGTTTTTTTGTTTCTTAGTTAAAGCGCACTGTGTCTTTTTTTATCAGACAGGCAGACGGCCCACTTGATGGAAAGCGGTCACAAAGTTGTTTAATGAGTAATTATTATCCCTTTCATCTTCAACGGCTATTATACTTGTAGTCATATAAAGAGGCAATTCGTTTAGAATTTTATGTTCATAGTAGAAAACAAAGACATTATCCGTGCAGGAACGGAGAAAGAATACAATTTCTTGCGACCTGGCGGCCAGTCATGAGAAGAGACAAAACGTCCAGCCAGGTAGAAGGGTGTTTGCCTATCTGATGGCTACCACTCCTGATCTAGAGTATGCCGCCATAACAACCTTGAGTTGTATGTCGGCATTAGTGGCACGTTCCAGTCTCCCTTTAGAGAGCAGCAGCGCAATTGTACCACTTTTATTGTTACAAACGACTACCTGTCTGCTGAACTCACACATTAAAAAAATCCGACTTCGAGATGCTGTACAATTTTATTTTAATTACTTTGGATCTCGATTTTCATTTTTGTTCAAAAAATATTATGTAAATAAATGTGAAGTATATTTTCAGATTTTTAGATTAAATAAACTATTAATTAATAATTAATTAAATAAAAAATACCTTCCTATATGGAGTATAGGAAGATATATTTTATTTATTTTTAATTCTTTTTTATTCCATCCAAAGGTTGTCTGGAAGAAATCGTCATGGGCGATAAGACCGCCGATTGTACTTGTATTTAATGTTCTTGATTTTATGTAGCATTTTTGTACGATAAAGTATAATAAGCGATAATGGAGGTAGTTGACTTTATTATTAATTCGCTTAGAGTATAAAACCGAGCGCCCCGTTGTATTGAGAGGCATTTTTCCATTATTTTTTCATAATCAAACTATCAGTTTTGCTCTAAAACTTAAACAGTTATTTACGATCCCTTTTTCTACTTTTTATTATCATTTTCCACTCCTGATCGCTAAATTATTTAAGATTCTACTTTTATTATTATTTTCCGCTTATGATTCCTAAATGTATATTCTATTCTAAATAACACTAAATTCATATGAAATTAATTAATATATGAAGTAAAATCAGGTCTTTTTCTTCGCAGGATACTGAGCTGAAGTTAACGCGAAAAGTTTATTAATTAGATAACTTCAGTGTACAAATAGGAATGGTTGATTACTGAATAAGTTTACGCAATCGAGTTTAACACTTGGGAGTATCGGTTAGATGATCAAAAGCGCGTTATGCAAATAGAAAAGGTTGTTTATGTTTAACTTTAAGTGGTGGTACTTGCTTTGTAGTTGTGTTATGATCAAGTTGTTCGGGGTTAAATCAATATTTTGGTTTAGGTGTAAATTATATTACTTAGATACAGCTGTAGGGGTTTTTCCTATATAGGATGTTAATGATACGATGTTTAAGTCTTGAATTGTGTCAATTATGGCAATGGAATGGTGGTGCTAATGATTATGTTAAGATCAATGGCTGTTTAGCCGGCTGAACAAGTATGGAGTTAAACGAGTACTGATGGGAATTATATGATAAAAAATATAAACTTTGTTTAAAAAAACCGACTTCAAAAACTAAAAAGTATAAAATAAATTATTTCTAAAGCTATATTATTATTAATCTTATATATTATCTAAAATATCTTAAAGTCGTTGCTTAGTAATTTACAAAATATAGTAATTTTTATGTTTTACTTTGCACCGACTTCAAGATGATTTAGATAATATATTAATAATAATAGCCTTAGAAATAAGTTATTTTATACTTTTTAGTTTTTGAAGTTGGTTTTTTTTAAACGAAGTTTTTATTTTTTATTTGTTACTTTTTAGTGTCTAGCTATGTACGGGCAGACCTACGAATGGTGCCGCGCTTCTTAAAAAATATAGGTCCCAAGAAACGGGAACAAAAAAATGATCGTAAAATGAAAACTACTGGGCCAAACTATGTCAAATTTTCAGGGGACCAAATGGCAGCTATTCCGCGTCGAAAAAAAAAGAATCACGTAAATCAAATCATAAATATCAGAGTAATCGGTGTACATATGGAACGAAAAGGATTTTTTTTTCATAAAAAATGTTCATAAAATGAAAACTACTGGTCCAAACTATGTAAAATTTTTAGGGGACCGATTGCAAGCTATTCCGCGTCAAACAAAAAAGAATCACGTATATCGGATCATAAATCTCGGAGTAATCGGTGAACATACATAAAAAAATCAAAACAAAAAAGATCCCGACGAATTGAGAACCTCCTTTTTTTTGAAGTCGGTTAAAATGCACGTGTCGGCTCAAACTCACTATAACGTAGAGGCTCCAGGTCCGACATCTGGCATGGTAAATTACGTAACAAATTGTCAGTTATTTACTATGGTCTGACTGTCTAGGAGTCCTCAGAGTCCGCTGTATAATACACATAACACAGGCGTCATTTGCTTAGCTCGAGGATATGCTTACAATGTTTGTGTCTACCGGTTTATCTATTAGACAAAAAAGCTTTAAAGCACTTGCTAGGTACTGAAATCGTATAGCTGAAATGTATCTTAATAAAAAACCTATTTTACTTTACGGTTTTATAGTTACCATGTAGGCGCTATTTTCCTATTCAACGAAGATGAGGGCATTGAAAAAGCCTCTTTTAACCCCACAATCCACAACAATCGAACCTGCACTTAACCTGGGACGTATAAACTATATTCATCCGGTCCACGGCTTGAATCGGCTATTACTGGTAATGGTATGAGATCTGTTGCTTCGTATAAGGCCGCGTACGCATAGACCCAACAAAGGCCAACTATCGTTTCTTGCCTGTCGCTTGCAATTAACCATATAGGGTAACATTGAAGTGTACTCAGCAATAGACAGAGGACAAGGTACTTATACTGTAGCTTTGGTTATAAGAATGTTATAACATTGTAATTGAAAAGAGTTCGTCCAGATCTGCACCTCTTTGGAGTTTACAGTCAATTTTCATATATGGGTCTCGATATGGAAATTTTATGAGAAGTGAAATTTTTAAGTGTTAACTTAATAGCGTTAATTTTTCTGTTCTTTTAAACCACCCCTGCATGAGAAACAAAAGAAAACTTATAAATGGTTTTAGCAAGGTTGACGAACACCAACTGATTTCTTATTAGGCCGCATTCAGCTGCTGGCGTCACGTAAGTCCACATTTCTTTTGGCGCGGAGCTGAGGCACACAAGTATTTTTCACGAGGGACCGTTGATGACTTATCACCGCACCCCAAGCGTGGTGGGGTGTGTGGAGTTCGCTACATTCAGATGGCACTAGCAACCCCGAAAGATGTTTACCACCCGATTCGGGGGTATTAAAACCCCTCCATGTTCCATCCTTCATCTTTATGATAGAGCCACAGATATACATGTTGTAGCTTAACCGGTTCTACTCTGCGAGGAGGGGAGCTGCCAATACTGCAACACACGCCAGTCCGCCTTATACCATCCGGCGACGCTTACGCATACAATAAACTACACATCGTTTACCTTTGTCGCGAATATTAGCTGTATAGTGGTCACAAATAAAGCTCATATAATCATAGCAGTCCACTGATTTACTACAACATCCCATAACACCCAGGGAGGAGCCTAGACATAATAGCCTGGCCCCTCCACAGACCTTGATAGACTAGGATTCGCACCATATTCGATGACTGTATGACACACCACATATTGCCGCTGATCGTCACCGATGGCGGAAATGTATACGAGAAAAAGTGGGAAAAGATCACGACCCTCAAAAATGATGGACAGGACTCAAAGAGAAGGACTTGAAT
>CM022540.1:15157772-15203682 GCA_012273795.1 Dendrolimus punctatus | reverse complement strand
CGTTTGTTCTATCATTGTTGTACAATTTTCTACTGTTTCTGTTAACAACTTTGATGTATTAATAATAGATGATTAAGATATGTTATAAAGTTAAAAGAACAATACTCATATCTATGTTTGACTTTCAATCGTCGCCAAATACAACAACTCAATCAATTGAAATTCTTTGCTGTCATAAAAAAGAAATTGAATATTTATTGTGACTTTTCTGAGTGACGATTTTTACTGAACTATTATTATTCAAATATGTTTCTTCCGTAGTAAGTCGTGACCTCATAATCCCAATGAACCAAACAACTATTATCAACCCTCAATATACCACCACCATGGAGTTTAAACTACTAATCCGCATGATTTCTATCATAGCCTATTTCTGGACATAGCTCTTCTAAAGTTTGCACCACATACCCTCGTCCACCGCTTTCCTCAGCCGTATATACCAGCAACCTTCCGCAAGTCATTGGCCAATAAGCGTTTGACACTACATTTATTAAGACACGGTTTCCGTCCTGGGACTCGTTGTTCTATCGGCCATTAGTCTAACGATAGACTTGCCCGTTTGATGGCAACTTCAGATTGCATATTTTTTGACCTAATATCGGTAACCTTGATTTTAATACAGATATCCTTGTTTCAGATACTGTCTATGAGTGGAACACTCTACAAAGATCGTATCATAGCCCGCTGAGCACCTAAGATTTGTGGACCAGCTATCGGTGTCCACGTCTCGGTATCTTGCTGTTTTGTAAATACGTGTATATTGATGGCTTTATAACAAGTGGGCGTATACGCAAAAATGACCCATTTTTATTGTTTACTTAAATCTATGCATGTTAAAATTTAGAAAAGCTTACTGGTATGCAGGTGTACCTAAATAGAAGGGCATTCCAAATTTCAGCCTAATACAATCAACTAGTTTTGTTTTATTCACAATTTTGGCCCTTGTGTAAAATGCAAGTTTGTCTGTACGCCCATTTGTTGTGAAGCCTTCGATATAATTAGCGTTTTTAATTTATTATATTAAATTACTTTTCGAATTATCGAAGAGAGTTAATTTGCCTACTGGCGAGGTAATACGTTCAAAATTAAACCATTAGAAAACAAAAGTGTATTTCACTGCAAAAAGGGCCCACTACGAGCTGTCATCTTAATAGTTACATCATGAAAGGTAGGACTCACAACTCTAAAACTCTCATCTTCAAGCATTGCGGATTGATAGATGTTTACAAAATGTCCAACACAACAGGTAACTTAGGACATCGTAATCCTGTAAAATAGTTTATTATTAGCACCCACAAAATCCCTCTGCTACCATGATTTATATTTACTAAATATACTACTATCTTCAAATGTCACTGAATGAATCCCATCGGCTCCTATATTACTCAACTTTATTACATTCAAAGTTACAACCAAATCCGATAGACGAACGTTAAGAGCTTACGGATTTGTATATTGGCTTCTGGAGTCGTAAGCTAACCTGATTTGGCGAACATGGCAATTTGTGTACAGCTTTTGGGCAAATACAATTTTGCTGACTCAAAGTGAAATCAGAATGCCTCGTGTTTTAAGAATTCCGTAATCAAATGGTAAAAACAAAACCCTTTTAGCCATTACGGTTATATTTTATAGTTTATGATGTGGTGTGACAGAAGATGTATGTCAGAATAGAGGAATGTCAAAGGAAAAGACAATTGCTGACCCCAAATAATTGGGATATAGTTAAAGAAAAGTGATTATTTTTCACAGTAGGTACGTAACCTGATCAGTGACTTGGATAGTATCGATTAGTATTAATAGGTCTATTTATTTAGGAGTTAATATTCGCTCCAGTTTACCAGGATAAGATCTGCGACTGCAGATAAAATCAAATAGTATAATAATAGTATAATCTAATATAATACTGATATGTAAAGAACTATTAGTTTCAGCAAGTGAATTTTTCAAGTGGACCTTGAAGACCAAATCCTAAACTATATGAAACAACGAAAAATATTCAAAGGAGTCTCGAGGCCGATTTTGATGAAAACTAAAGTGGTGTTTTTGCGTTTTTGTAAAATCAATGACCTTAGACTGGAATTGAAGCCGCTGATTTAAAAAAAAAACACTTGTTACACCTATCCGCAGCTCACAAGGGTCAATTTCTGTGAAGAAATATCAAACCTCAAACTAAAGGTAACGGATAATTTTGAAGTTCGTATAGAGATAATCCAGTTGATCTTTTCATAAATTCCTATATACATATATAAAATAATAGGTATAATAATAAAAAAATCATAAGTGCATTCATTACTTTAGGTACAACGATACATAAGTAAGTGTGGAAATAAAAAGACTAAAACTAAATACTATTTAGAATTTGTGTAATAATAATTGCAAAATGGGAAATATTTTAGCTCCAAAGAGTAAGAATTATTTTGGAGCTAAAAATTCAATCTATTTTAATTATCTTTTGTTTTTTCCTTTCTAATTCTTCAGAAACACGACTTCCTAGTTCGGGATTGATATCTCCGAAAACTCTAACGCCTTTCTTTTGCAAATACTCCACAGTGAGACTTAAAGTTTCAACAATAGCTTCGGCAAGTCTCTTGCGTTCTGCTTCACTTAAATTTTGATAAAACTCTCTTATTTGATCCATGTTATTAATTTCCGGGGATTCTTTTATTTCAATTAGTTTACATTTGTTATTCTCTTTACGTGCTATTGAACCATGAAAGGTATTTGGATAGTAGTTAGGTTTGTTTTCGCCATTTCTTCCAATGGGTGGCACTCCATCTCTGGTATAATCATCTACTTTACTCTTCGGGCGATTAACATAAATTTTTTAAAGTTAGCACCAAGTCTATAATTTTGTGCCTCTCTGTAAAATAAACGGCGTGCTTCGAAAAGTTTATCCGGTGCTCCACATATACCAGGAACTAAATTGCTAGTGCAGTAAGCACTTTGTTCAACATAGGCGAAAAAGTTTTTCGGGATCTTATTTAGAACTACTTTGCCTATAGTTGTTAGTTTATATAATGTAGTATTTACTATTCGAGTCACATCGAATATATTCGCGTCATCTTTTTCAATGTCCTTCATTGTAAATATTTGCAGTTTCACCGTCCAACTTGGAGGATTACAACTTTGAATAGCATTATAAAGATCACGGCCGTAATAATCAGGATCGTCGCAAGCAACTTTTTTAGCTTGTTTAGCAGTCATATTTTTAACGCCTTCATCTGGTATGAAGTAAAATCTACCAAAGTATATTTTACCATTATTGTTCATAAATTGGTAAGTGTGTATACTGTTGCCGGGCATATGTCTGTAACTATATGGAATTCCAACATCACTAAAATAATACATTAGTATATGATATGTTTCGGGTACTGCTAGAAAGAAATCCCAAAAGGCATTAGAATCAAGCAGATACGTAACTGGATTTTTTTTTGTGGAGTGAACGATACTTGGAAAAAAAACGGGATTTTTATAAATATAAACTGGAGTATTGAAACCTACTATATCAAAGTTTCCTTCTTTGGTGTAGAATTTAATAGCAAAGCCTCTTAAGTTTCTCTTCGTATCTGGTGATCCAATAAAATCAAGTGCATTCGAGAATCTTACACATGTTGGGGTTCTTTTACCGATCTTGTTAATAAAATTAGCTTTGGAAATATGAGAAATATCATTGGTGACTTCAAAGTAGCCACATGCACCGCTTCCTTTTTCATGTACTACTCTTACGGGAATTCTTTCTTGTACAATGTGACTCATAGCATCTACAAAGTATTCATTATTAATGATATTTTTATTTAGTACATTATAGACGTCATCGTAATCCACCGGAGCACCTGCGCTGGTTGTTATTGTACCCACCGAATCCTGGAAAAAATAACTGTCTCTAATTCTACTGTCATCTTATTTTTTATATTATGAACTTTTAGCGCCATTGAAATTTCATCCGAGCAGGAACGGAGAAAGCATAATTATTCCTATAGCCAGGCGGCCTGACGTAAGAGGCGACAAAACAATCCACAGCCAAGTGATAGAGCATTTGCCCCTCTGGAGGGCTACCGCATCTGGTCTAAGGCAATCCGCCAAAAAAATCTTGAGTTTTGTTCCGACATTTGTGGCCATGTTCCAGCCTCATCTACGAGGCTGGCAGCACATTGACAGCACCTGTGGTATAGCTAATGTCTATAGGCGACGGTAACCACTTTCTATTACCGTTGGGCCATCAGCCTGGCTGTTGTACTCCAGCAATAAAAAAACAGTGTGCGTCTCGGGACCCCAGACAAAAGTGATCACTTAAAATAATCCAAGTTGAACTATTTAATATTGAAATTATTTAACAACCTCTAGTACGTGCCTCTTGTTTAAAGGCGTTAATACAGATTACATTATATTATTTTTTTATGTTAGTGCTATTTGCCTCCGGAATATTTACTTCATTTTATATCGGAAACTAACCCACCTCCCGGGATGGAAAGTATTTGTGCTCATTTTCGGTATTAAAACTGCATTTATACAAATTTATAGCAAAACGGATCCAATGCTCCTAGCAGTTTTTCCGCGAAGGCTTAACAGACAGATCGAGTTACTATCGCATATTTTTATAGATGCAAATTTTTTATATCTATAAACTTGAAAAATGATCGGACTCCTGTACAAAAGTTCATCCTTTATTTCACCTTTTATCGACATGCTAAATTTATTTATCTATGTCCCGTCTATCTATCTATTAACTATATAAATGTCCAAAATGACCGAAATGACTTAAATGAATAAATTAACAAAATGACCAAATTGACCAAAATGGTTAAAATGACCAAGACGACTAAAATGACCAAAATTAATTCAACAATTACGGAAGTCTAAAAAAATTAAAAACTTACGTTGTTAGTTGTTTGTTTGTAACAATAAAGTTGTCGTGACGCTGGATCATTTTGCGATGTAGCTAAGACAGCTAAATTCAAAAGAAAAATTAATGACAACATTAAATTTATGTGTTTAGTGTTGCGAATTTGCTTATAAAGTGCACTATTTTGGCATGGAGAAGTTTCTTAAATATTTGATGTTATCTTTATTACCTACAATTCTACTAATAAAAAGCAAATTAGTATCTTCAAAAAGAAAAGTAATTGTTATTTGCATAACAATTTGAAAAGTATGTTGTCATAAGAATTACTTTAATTACTGTAGTCATGGGGCGTGGTATAGGTAGGTCAAAGGATACAATAGTAGTTACTTAACATCTTTAAAATCCTTATTAATATTATTATAATATAAATTCTGGTCTCTCTATCTGCTGCCGAATGCGGCAGGTTCAGATGCCCCCAGGCGGAAATAAACGAACGTCATCGTTCGGATTTAACAGGTCCAACGAACCTATAGATGGAGGACCTATGGTGTTTCCGCACATAACACACCAAGGAGGAGTATTTCCCTTAATATGGCTATATACACATTTACCCTATTTACCCTGCGTCCGCCTGTCTGAGACACAGCCCAGGGCCTTACTAGAGTCAATATTTCGATGGAAAGAATTTTTTGATCATTATTAAATGTCCTTTGGTTAAGGAACAATAAAAATTAACATCTAACAGAAATGATCGCAAAATCCAGAGGACACATTCAAACCCATTTTCGTTCAAACTGTCATGTTGTATAAGTTATATTTTTTTCCAAACAAACTTTACTGTTTAAGCGCATATCTCAACATCTACTGACTGAAATCAAAAGTCATTTTAAAGCATTATCATGTCATCATGATAATATTTAAAGCTTTAAAATATGATAATTATGTAAAATTAAAAAAAAACATGTGCATTAAATTTTTATATAGTATAAAGCAAAGTCTCTGTCTGTATATCCGCTAACTCCTCCTAAGCCATGCAACGGATTTAAGCGGTTTTCACCATCAGTCAGCTACTATTTAAAAGAAAATTTATATAATTATACACTAACTGTTGCCCGCGGCTTCGCTCGCGATATGTAATAATCTAATTAAGTATTTATGTCAGTATAGTAGACCTACTTACCATAGCTTCACATACGGCGTAACAGCGGGAGAACTCTACTGTTATGAAAATTATATTCATGATTTTTTTACCTAATTAATTAACGCCTATAACTTGTATTCTATCTGGAATACTGTGCAAAAGCTTATAAAGTTATAATTGCAATAGCACACACACATAAATACACACAATTGATGACTTTTTAAATTAATTTCAAAAACTCATTCATTTTGTGTGTATCATATTAATTATACTTGATTTACGTTTAAAGTTAGCCCGAATGACATTTACTCTGTTCATACTTCATAGAGGAACCATTTATGTGTGAATCCGACACGCACACAGCTAGCTTGTTTTAATTTGATAAGAAAATTCACTATTATCTGTATCTACTTAATTAATGCAAATTTCTAAACAAGTTACTTATCGAAACTTGTTTTCGTTTGGCATGAACAGAAAAAAGGGTTTGGGTAAATTTGTTTGGAGGTTGGATTGATTTTTTTTATGAGCGGCCACTTTTTTAGCTATTGCTATTTAATATTTCTATACTTGAGATATAAGAATATTAAAAAAACTTAGTCCTAAGTTAAATCGGAGCCCAAACCAAATGTATGTAATCACCCCGTGAATTCTATTAACCCCGTTTTACAGTACTTTAAGTTCACGAAGCACGATTTTGATCCTAAATAGCTCGGCTCCGATGTAACTCAGGACCAAGTTTTTTTAATTGTCTTGTATCTCAAGTATAGAACTATAAAATAGCAATAGCTAAAAAAGTGGCCGCTCATAAAAAAATCATGCCAACCTCCGAACAAACCCTTTTATATTTTGTAAATTTATTTTTAAATGCATGAAAACCCAAAATCTAATTATGTTTTAATTGCTTCAATTTTTTCACATTTCGGCTCCCATGTATGTTAGACAAAAACGTTAAAACAAAAAGTGTTTCTATTACTTTATACTATCTACCCTGTCATACCCTTTACAAATAATACAATTTTTTATGTTTTACTTGACACCGATTTCAAGATTTGTAGAAAGAAGTCTGTTAATTTTTTTGTTATAGTGTGAAGCTGGTTTTGTTTTTGTTAAAAAAATATATTTTCTACTTTTTAGTTGCGCAAATATGTACTTCAATAACTTTAAAAATAATATATTAAGCATCTGTAGAAATTGTACAGCTAGCACGCGTATACAAATTTCTCATCTCAGTCTTCGGTGTATATGCTCTTCAACAAGGGTTGCTCTCCATTTCCTTACGATGCTCAAATCAGATCCTAACTTGTGACTATGGACCTCTCGGGACTTAAAAGAAACAATTTAAAAATCGGTCCACAATTGACGGAGAAATTGCGTAACATGGGTATAAAAAAATTAAGTGCCATTAGAAAATGTTATAGCTACACGCGTATAATAGCTTTACGTTAAGAATTTAGGCGGAGTGCGTTCATTTATTCATTAAATTCATTACTCTCTTTGTTCGGTAGACCACTCACCAGATTCTCACTGGGTGACCATGACACCACCTGGGAAGTATAGACTTACAAGTTAAGAAAAAACTCGAGTAACAACTCTCATAGGGCAATCTACGACGTGAACACATTAGCGAGACTACCCTAGCTAGAGTATCACTACAGTCTACTTAGACACGCTCGGCTACTCTTGGAAGGCGTTGTGGACGCAGTCAGTGCAACACGTGTTTTGTATTTAATGTGGAATTCTGCATTGCTACCGTATCTCGTTTTTCAATTTTTGGCTTGATAAGTTCTAGAAGGAACTGAAAATCTGACGGCGCTACGCGAAGGAAATTTCTATAAAAGATTACATCTTTTGCTTTCAATTCCCGTATTAAATTACTATGCTCCTTGTTTTGATCGATCTAGTATCCATTGTTTAACCCAGCAGCTTCGTTTAACCTTTTCCTTATTCTTCTTTTTCCATAACAAAGAAACCATAATCGCAGCAGCTAAGCGTGACCACGACATGCTTTCAACTGAGAGCTATGACTGAGAGTGTATATCGTGACTGAATATCTAGTCTACGAGTAGTTTAGTGTACGCAGGCCACAATTGCACTACGATAGAGCTACCCTACGATAGCAAAAAACTGCAGTAGAGCGCTCTAATGATCTCTACGTGTACGTACAAATTAGAGAATAGATTAGAATAGTCTCCAAGCTGTCTAGCTCTATTCTCTCTCCGTGGACGAGACGCTTTAGACTATAAGGATATAATTTTAGTCTGCATGTTTATTCTTGTATTGGTGTGTACCACAAAAAGTTATCTATTTCCTTCTGTAGCTTCTAATGTATAGTCCATTACAATTTGTCAAAGTATTCGTGGTCTTTTCCACCGATATAATGAAAAATTCCCACTGGATACAGACACAAGAATAAAACGTTAAACATTCCATTAATACCTTTTTCCAGTCATTTCTAATATTGGAGTACGCTGGCTGCACATTGAATAAGGGATTCGTAGGCGAACATCGAGCCTCGCTGCGTCTAACTCACTTTCATTTCTCTTCACATTGAACCCGCCAATGCGATACAACACATGTGAATCGAATTTCCTTCATCAATTTTATGGGAATGCACTAGTTTAAAACTAGAGACAGGGTTTTAAAAGTAATTCGACTTTGAGGGTCTGAGGTATCGGTTCATTTCAGAAGAGATGTCTCTTGCCCAAAATAGTTTGGTAGTTCCTGGTTTTTTATACTCTCCTCTCTCCGGGCGAACTTGATTGTTCAGGCTGTTCATTTTTGTTTTATTTTCTATGTATATAAACATTTTTGTTTTATTTTTTTGTCTTTTTATCTTACTTTTTATTGTATCTTTTTTGTTTCATTTCTTTATTAGGAAAATTCTTACATGGTCCTTACATTTAATACATTTTTAGGCTTGAGTCTCATACTTATAGGTTTTTAGTTCAGTTTTATTTCTACAATGTTTTGTTTACGTCGTATCTAATCGTTAGTTTATCTTATTTCTATTTGTCACATTTATATTGCTATCTTTTCTTGATTACATGTTTTACTACTCTTGTACAGTTTATTATTTTTTTACAGATGATGTCGCTTATTCTATTTGTTTATAAATATTTTGTTTATTTATTTCCTTCATACATACTTTCTGAAGTCTAGTTTTATATCTATTTTTACTTTCGTACATTCATTCGTTGTATATTTCAATATACGTAATAATGTACAATTATATGTCTGTCTTATTCTAATTTACAACTTTCTTGCCTATTCTAAAGCAGTATTTATGAATTCTTGAAAAGTACGTTTCGAGATCAACTCATCCATTTTTCTATATTCGACATTGATTCCTAGCTTCAACTTTATCTCTTACCTGTCCCGGGAATACACAGGAAAATTAGATGCGATACATCCTCTATCAATAGTTCCTGGCTTAGACCATATGAATATGCAGTCCAAATGGCAAAGTATATAATAGCTTTATCAATTCCTCTACAAGAAAGGTCCTACTAAAAATTCATAGTTTTTCAAAAGCTGATTATAAAGTACTGTGGATGGAGGCCATACAAAAGGCCGTTTTCAATGTTTACCAAATAACTTGATGTTTGATTTGAAACTCAGTGTAAAATATTCCAAGACGCTTGGGAACACAATTTTATAGCTTTATCGCCGTCTTGTGTTTGCTAAATGATGAATGGTAAACATTTCTTGCTTAAAGTTAAATATGAGTGTTAAAGGAGTTTGTTTTTATTTATTATATACTTTATAATATTTTATTCATACTTGTTATGTCACATTTCATCGAGCAATTTATTGATGAATAAACACATGAACGCGATGCTATACGGGTAATAGATGTCGGTATTAGAGCAGCCGATAACATTGGAAATGTCCAAATGTGTCTAAATTATCAAAAATATCCAGTCTCATAAACGCGTAAATATAATATCTAATGTTGATTTGAATCACATCACACATCTGGTGTGCACATCACGTAAACGATGAGATTTCTGCATATATATACTAAAAGTTAAATGAGGAATTATGAAGATTTTTTAATTTTTTATTCCTCAAGCACTACAAACAAGCTTCGGTCCATCTGTGATGGAAAGCGGTTACCGTTGTCTATGGACATTATTAATACCAGAGGTGCGGCCAATGTGCTGCCGACTTTAAAGGAGAAACTGGAACCAAGCGTCTGATGTCCGAACACAACTCAAGGTTGTTATGGCGGCATTCTCTAGACCAGAGGTATACTGCAAGATTATAACAACTCGTCGTCTTAATTTGTACTTCCCTCTCGGGCGATTGAGCCGTATACACTCGGCAGTAGTGCGTCATCCTATCCAACGGGGTAACCATAATCGACGCACCACACACTTACTTAAATCCCCACAATACTTGTTAAGTGCCGCGAGAACTTTAGGGTAAAAACCCCGTTTTAATTCGAAACTGACAAAAACGCAGAAGGCCCGCCTAATGGAAAGCGGTTACCTCCGCTTGCAGACGTATGCAGCACCAGGGGGAACCTAAAACGATGGCGGCTTGTAGAATGCGACGGAGCGAATGGGATATGAAACATGGACTAGAGGATGGAATTCGAGGTTACGTGGGCTACCAGAAGAACCTATATAGCATGAAACTGCAATTTATTTTTATTTCAGAAACATATGTTCCGATACAACGTATAAAAATATGTAATTCAACGTACAATACATATTCACATACGCACATATTTACCTACATATACTCCCATATTCTAAGATACACGTGAAGTAAATAGCTCGAACTAATTCATTAAAAGAAGTATAATTGTTTCGCGCTGAAATAATCTAAAAGTGTATGACACCGATAGACGGCGCAGCGAGCTGTTATCAAGCTAATGATACCAGCATAGTTCTACCACGTGCAATCAGTATATATATTATATATAGTATTTATATGTTTATTAAGTTTAAATAGTTGCATTTTGTCACCATATCTTGTGTAACTAATGTGTATTTTTTATTGCAGGAGTTCAACAGACAGGTAGACTGCCCACTTGATGGAAAGCGGTTACCATCGCCTATGGACATTTGCAACACCAAAGGTGCTACAAATGCGCTGCTGTTCTTTTAAGGGAGACTGGAACCTGGTCAACCTTGAGTTGTGTTCCGGCATTAGTGTATATCTGTATATATATAGTATAGTTATGTATTTATTATTAAAATGTAAGTAATCGTACAATAATTATGTATACCACCATAGCCACCCCTAATCAGAATATTCTTGCCACGGGTTGTCTGGACGACACCGCTTTTTTGCGATAAGACCGCCCTTTGTACTCAATTAGATTAACACTATTTCGGAAGTTTTCTGTAATGGTGTACCATAAAGTATTATCTATCTATCACTCAAAACATTGGATTTTTCCCCATGGAATTTTCCTCCTTAACTAGACAGCCATGCGCTCAGTCAATTTTATTACCTCTTGGTTTCGAATCCCTGAAAATCAGTTTAAAGGCAAATTACTGGTAACAAGATACTTTGTGATTGTATATAAAATATATTATAGAGATAATGAAAAGCTTCAGAGCGTAGGTTCATGTTATACCTACTGAGAAAAAAACCATTGTTTCGACAAATCAATTTCTCGCCTGCCACTTTTACGTTATTTTTGTAGACAGCTCGACTAATGAAACGAATTTGTATTGTACTGTTTCTTTTATGCTTTAATATGATTTATTTTGGAGTAAAATTCATTCGTACCTGCTGTGAATTTACTTTGAACCATCGTGCTTAGCGGACTGAACCAATCTACAAAGCACGATTGATGGATTGAAAGATTTAGAAAAAGGTGAATTGGTGGTTTGAGTCTTTTGAGAGAATTGGTAAAAGGAATATTAATGTACCGTTTTTGATTTTCAGGCGGCATTAGAGTTGCGTCGGTCATTTAGATTAAATACAGTGCTGTTTTTAGTTACATCATATATAGTGTGTAGTGCGAATTTCGTGTAGGGTAAAAATATCTAACAAAGAGTTTGTATTAAATTTTGCATCGTCAATGGAATTTCGTGTTCGGAGACACTGAGAATGTTAGAGAAGGCTTACAGTGAATCGAATGTATCAAAAACACGTGTTTAAGAGTGGTACAAAGCGTTCAAAAGCGGTCGAGATATGCTAGAAGATTTGCCTCGACCTGGTAGGCCATCAACGTCGTCAACTAAGTTAACATCGCAAAAATGAAGGAAATAGTGACTGATAATCCTCATTCAAGTTTGAAAGAAATGGCCGCTGAACTTTTCGTGTCTCATGAGTCGATCCGTATCATTATAAAAAATCACTTGGGTATAAAAGATGTTGCCGCTCAACCAGTCTCAAAAGCCCTGAATTTTCTCCAAAAACTCAATCGCACATTCATGAAACGCATTGTTACTGGTGACCAGACGTGGGATTACGAGTTTGACATGCACTAGTTAACAAGCTTCGGAGTGGAGCCTTCCGACTGAATCGAAAACGAAAAAACCACGCCAAAGTCGATCAAAAGTCAAACTCACGTTGACTGTTTTCTTTGATGTTATATACTCGGAATTCTTATCGGAAGGTCAAACATTAAATAAACTATATTATTTGAGCGTCATGCGGCGTTTAACAGAACAAATTCGTCGAAAAAGATCAGATTTGTGAAAAGAAATTTCTTGGATTTTGCATCATTATAACGCGCTTTTGCACAAGGCCAGCGTTGTGAACGAATTTTTGACTTAAAACTCAACAATTAACATCGAGCAACTACCTTGTTCAATAGATATGGCTCCAATCGACTTCTTTCTTTTTGCTAAACTCAAATTACCACTTCGTGACACCTGTTCCGGAAAAACCGTTTAAAATATATTTTGATGATTGGATTATACGTTAGTGTATCATTTCTGAAAGAGCATACTTTGAAGGTGATAAAATTAATTTGAATGAATAACTAACATTTTGTGTATTATTGACCTTTTCCCAGTACTTTCTTGACAGAGTAGTATTTTATTCAAAAAAAGGTGACAGCCATAATGTAGTCAGTCATAAAGGACTTAGTGGTTTTTGGAATTAAGGAGCTCCCTAATTGCAGTCCATTACTTCGCCACGCATTACCCCATGAAGAAAATATAAATTGACAAAATTTACTTAAGACAAGTCGTGGTAGCTACGGCTAGCGCACGCGTCCTAAACTAAAACAGCCCTTGTTAGAATCCTGGACGGAACGCATGCACTATTTAGTTTTCTGACCTAGTACATATTGTTACAACGGTGAAGGAAAACAACAAAATGAAACCTGCACATCGATATAACCGACGTATCAATCCTGCCAAGTATGGCGGGTATACTGTCCATTCCCCATTATATGTTAAGCCCGAGTCGATCACGTTTATGGGCTGTTATTATATAGTTACTAACTGTATTCTACGAATCTTAACAACAAAATTATGAATATTTCACCAAAAAAAGTGATTCAAACAAGGCTTCATAGCCTAGCCTTCATAGCGCAGGATTATATAAGAGTTCCCTTTTAGCCATAATTACTACAGAACCCTATTATTGACTGTGTCTTTAGACACTATTGTTCTTTTTAACTTTGCTAAGTTTATTCGCATTACCGCCGTTCCAACGAAGCGGAAAAAGAACAACCTTCGTAGACTACTTGAAATGCAGAGTAAGCCCTTTTTTTATTGACGGACCCTTTAACAGTTTTTCTTTAACGATAAAGAACAAATTACACCTTAAGAAAAAAAACTTAAGTTTTTATAAGAGTGGGCTTTAAGGTCCAGCCTAAACTGAGTAAATGATACGAGGGTTTTTCGTGTGATGTGAATCGAAAGAAGAATGATATTAAGCTTTCAGGATTACGATTTTTACTGGGCGATAGAAATTGCCAATGTTATTTTTTATATGTATGTCTTATCAGACCACGGGATGTAAAAATAGCCCGGACTTTTGGAGGACTAATAACGAAAAGCACTTTTTTAGCAATTTATCCACAGTATAGGAAGACTCTTTAGTCAGCCACTTTTTTAAGACTACAGTGAATTTTCTTACATTTATAATTTCAGTTGGCAAAGAGCTATAAATAAGAAGAGCCTTATAAATACAGTTCCTTCTGAAAATATTACTTTTTTTGTTCTTTTGCTGGGCAATTATCATTTTCTGCCGTTAGGTATTATTTATTTCGGCTAACATAAAACTGTCAGAATAAAATTTGCTGGTTTGTATAGAGCCTTCTTGGCCTTAATAAGGGTTTGCCCAGTTTCTAGCCTCGTCGATCACTTTGTAATTTTACTAATAAGGGACTCCTAGTTGCTTATTGATAAGGTCAGGGTTCTTTAACGTTGATATACATGAAAAGGAATTGCCAATAGCGAGGAACTTATAATATGGAAAAATATTTAATTTCAATTTTTATATATAAATGAACTAGAATACGAGCATTTAGTACCAAGATATTTCAAAAGGATGAGCACAGAAGATCCTTTATTTTTATTCTAATAACTACCCAGAAACGTCTTTATTGACGCACTTCCGTTTTTGAAGCGTACCACCAGTCATCTGACATTTTGTTAAACAAAACAAAATCGATTTCACAGACAAAAACAAACTTAACTGATTTCTTTCTACAACACCTTGAAGTCGGTGCGAAGTAAAATATAAAAGAACCAGCTATCCCGTCAGACGTCCTGCCCGGAAAAGCTGCAGTCGACAGCAGCGCCACCTACCGGGTCCAATTGTGAACCAACTTAGAAATCTTCTCTGGGTCATCCACAACAACTTTGCTGTAGATCATCACATAATCAAATGTATAGTTTACGTTTCTATAAAGGACATACAGACAAATATTAATTTTTATATATAAGAAGAAGAACATGATATACTTAATGTTTGTACAGTATATAAAGAATATTATTTTTAACTTATTCTTGGACTTTTTCATATTATTTATTATTTTCACCGCCAGTGAAGTTTTAATATTTTCCTAGTCTAGCGGGCTTTAAGCGATAAGGCCGCCCTTTGTTCGACATTTGACGGCCTCTGCGGTTGAGCGGGCTAAGCCTTTGCCGGGCTTCCTCACTGCAACACGGAGGCGCCGGGTTAGAATCCTGGTATAGTAACGTAATTTCGGAAACGTATTTTCTCCGTTATTTACCATGGCCTGGGTGTCTGGGATCGGCCCCAGAGTGGTCCATTGTATATTACCCATAACACAAGCGTAACTTGCTTAATTTGGGGATATACAATGTGTGTATTTGTCTGCCGATATTATTATTATTATATTATTTATTGTACCTAGTTTTAATTTTTGGTGATCAATAAAGTGTTTTCATCTAAGTATATATAATTAGTGATAATTTTCGGTTCATGTTGCTCTATGTTTATCTCTCGAACAGTTTCTCTAACGACATTTAAATCTATTTCAACTAAGTTAGAAAATTAAAGGCTTAGACAGAGTTATAGTGTAATTTAAATAGTTCCTAATAATATTACAACGTATTTACTTACATGAGTATTGAATCGAAAGTTGTGTTGGGATTGGTGTTAAAATCATGATTACACTGAATACGCTATATATATATGATGTGAATTTTTCAAATGAGCCTCAATGGGCAGAACCTAAATAAACTTAACGCGCCAGCGAAAGCACGCATACAAGTCTTGGGGCCGATTTTGAAGAAAACCAAACTAATCTAATATATAAAATTCTCGTGTCACAGTTTTCGTTGCCATACTCCTCCGAAACGGCTTGACCGATTTTGATGAAATTTTTTGTGCTTATCCGGTATGTATGAGAATCGGCCAACATCTATTTTTCATCCACCTAAATGTTAGGGGTAGTCCACCCCTAATTTTTTTATTTTATTTTTTAGACAAAATTTTTAATTTCTATTTTTTTATGATACAACATACAAAAATACATACAACCCTAGATTTTCAACCATCTACGATCAACCCCTATTTTTTACCGGGCAGGACGACGTCTGCCGGGACAGCTAGTATCATTATATAGATTAGGTTAGGGAGATCATTTGTATATTGTTATACCTAAATATTTTGATGTCAGTGTGTTTATTTATCTTTAGTCACAATTATATATACAACCTTTATCTAATATTTTAGTCATTTATGTTACCTACTGTCCAAGTATTCCTGTATCGAATAAAGTGTTGATTAAAAAAATGACACAACTACTAAAGAGTTTTCATTAAAATCGGTCTATAGAATCTTTTAAGCACTTGAAGGCTCGCTTGAAAAATTCATATTGTATATTATTTCAGGGTGAATATAAATTTCAAATATAACAAAGCGTCATTTCCTATGATTAATTCCATTCGGGAACAGACAAATGGCACTTTATTAAATCCAAACTCGACTTCAAAGCAGCCGGTCGCAAATTAAAAGGGTATGTGGCTTCATCAACCGGTGCTTTAATTCTGGGTATAACGCTGGGTGGATATGTGAAAACGATTTAATCACAGGCAGATACTCTTATTTCGCGGTGATTAAATTAAATTATTAGATAATAAATACCAA
This sequence comes from Dendrolimus punctatus, assembly GCA_012273795.1. Classification (NCBI taxonomy): domain Eukaryota; kingdom Metazoa; phylum Arthropoda; class Insecta; order Lepidoptera; family Lasiocampidae; genus Dendrolimus; species Dendrolimus punctatus. Next base: position 15,187,159 of record CM022540.1, on the reverse strand, counting down.
TCACTTCTAAATCATTAGTAGCGCAATTTATATACACATACAAACACACACACACACATATATATACACATGTTTATGATCATAATTATATACAATGAAATCTCGACAACTTCATCCCGGCAGAACAAAATATTCATGGGCGCTTCACATTTTCGAGCGAATATTGCTAGAACAGAACACAAGAACGCATTCGACGTTTTAATTCTTGAGCATTTGTTAAGCTCTTGCAGTGTTCTCACGGAAATGTGGAGAGCTCATTAGATAGTTAAAGAAAAATGTCATCTTGAGTTAAAGCGGACACTCCGCAGTCACATTGCGATGACGCATGACGAAACACACATATTGTATATCCCCAAATTAAGCAATTAACGCTTGTGTTATGGGTAGTATACAACGGACTACTCTGGGGCCCATCCCAGACATCCAAACCATAGTAAATAACGGAGAAAATATATTTCCGAAATTTACTATACCAGGAATCGAACCCGGAGCCTCTGCGTTAAAGTGAGGTAGGCCGGCAAAGGCTTGGCCCGCTCAACCACAGAGGTCGTCAAACGCCCCAATCAACAATAGCACGTACACACGTGCTTAATGTCTATTTAGAGCCTTACTTATAATAATCTCGTTAAGAAAGGATTAGCCATCTCTTAAGTAAGAGACTCTTAAGCCTGTAATCAAAGGCAGTTTCAAATAAAACTTGCCATCTTGCCGCTTAGCAGTCACTTAAACTACCTCTCGATGTTGGTTATTTTTGACAGTTATTTATGAGTTACTTTACCTCCACTTCTAATCCTTAACAGGAGCTTATGGGTAAGATTTTCGTTAATTATTTGTTCAGCAGTTTCTTGAAATTTAACAAACGATTATAAGTAAGGCCATTAATGTATACACCATCTGTTTATATTGCATTTATATATTTGTTACCAAAACGTAAGTAATCGTACTATGTATTATTTATACCACCATCTACATTCTAATCTCAATTCATTCCTGGGGTTCTCTGGAAGAGATCGCTTTCCAACGATAAGACCGCCGTTTGTGCATAATTAGACATACCTTTAGTTTGTAAGTTCATTTTTGTATTGGTGTACAAAAAAGAGTTATTGATTGATTAATATGAATAATATAATGGTAATACTATTAACTTGGCACTTGAAAGTAAAGGTATGTCTTTACTTTCAAGTATTACATCGTTGCTAAGCTCGAACAGAACTAATTGAGTCTCGAGGGGCACTCGATACAATCTATATGGCAATCTTCTTATCGGATCTAAAGCTATTGATTGTATTGAATTCAAGGAGTAATTATTTCTTTAGTCTCCAAAGACTTTCTTATTTCTATCCAGTGTAATTATAATCCCTAGAGGTTCAAATCTGTCTTGAATATTATCTTATTATAGTACAGGATGGATGGGTACAAATCTAAAGGTAGACCAAAAAAGATGGATGGATTGAATGAAGGATGATTTGTGGTGTAACAGAAGATGTCAGAATAGAGGACTATGGATGGAAAAGACATCTTTTGCCGACCCCAATTAATTGGGATATGGTGAAAGAAAAGAGAAGAGTACTTATTAATAAAATTAATTCTAAAGTTAATATTATGGTAGGTAATAAATACTACTTAATTACTAAAATTTGATTCTGTGAGAGATGTATTTAAACATATTAATATGTTTTTTTTTGTAATTTACAAGCCGTATTCTGCTTGTAAATTACAAACAAGGTAGTCGTCGCGATAACATGGTGGTTAGCACACATTCATCTCGTTCCAATAACATGGATTCGAATCATAGCTAGAAAACGCGTACCCTAATCGCAGTTTTTAGGAATTTTTGTATGTAGTGAACATGAAAGAATTTTCTATCTATCCATCTTACTATTCATTCACTTGACCTACAATCGATTAAATTTGGACGGTGCTTGTATGGCGCTTATGTAAAATTTTAACCGATATTACGGCAAGATACTGGAAGCCGCGATTTATGTACATATTGTTACAATAATCCTCGTTAATACAAAAACCGATAGTCAAAGGTATCTCATGAGTTTAAATCTGACTATTACATGATTCGCTTTTATCTCCAAATTTGGATGAATGTACCAAAGTAATTCATCTATACTAATATTATAAGAGAAAAGATTTGTATTTTTGTATGTTTGTAACGAATGAACTCAAAAACTACTGAACCGATTAAAAAAAATTCTTTCACTATCAGAATGCTACATTATCCTTAAGTAACATAGGTTATATGTTTAATCCCAAAAAATTAGAGATCTCTTCTTAAACTTCAATCAAGTAACTCATCAATATGAACAAAATACTGGAATCGAGTTGTACGATTTTGATGAAATTTTATGTGTTTGAGTGGGTCCCGGGGTGATATAGATTTACAATTAGACTCGGTAGCTGGTGCTGGAATACAGTTTTAGATTTTATATTTTTCAGGGTAAGATAACGTCTGCCGGGACCACTATTGTAAACATAAATAAAATTAATTCTTCAATGTCATTGAATCGCGTTGTTACCTTTAATTTTTACGCTTTTTAACCTAATTGAATCAATTTTGTTGAAATATATATTTCAATTTTTAGACAAGAATGATATATAACTTTATATGCTCCAAAAAATAATGAAGCTGAAATCACACTATGGAACTTATTTACGAGTATATTTGTATTTATTGATAGACAGAAGGCGATATACGGGTCCATATTATCTTACTATCGTTAATATTTGGAAACCATAGATCAAGTTTCAGGAATAATATATCAATGTCATCGGTGTACACTATTTGTTATTTCACTTCAAGGAAGATAGATAAGGCAAGCATTTTCGCACCTGCCCTCTGTGATTTGGACATTCATGAAACTGAATTATTTTGATAAGGTTCTTCAGGTATACGCTCAATGAATTACGAAATTTAATAAGAGTTAATTTGAACTTATCAATTTATGACTGGTTACGTTAAAAATGTTATAATTAATATTGTTACGACCTAGACGCCGACAAAAACAAATTCACACCTGCATACCTGTAAAAACACATTTTATTACCTTTCGGCGTTTGGACTTCTTTTGGTTACTTTGTGTTTAAAAATTGTAATTAGGAAAACAGCCCATTGTGTATTGTAATTTTTTATAGTAGTCATTAGCCAGGTGGGATTGTAGGAAATTCAGTCCACGAGGCCGAGCAGACATATTTTATTTGTACAGTATAAAGCAATGCCCCAACTGAGAGATGAGGCAGTCTAGCAATAACCACAAGCGAAGCAAGACTTGTGTACATTCGTTAGTCTATTTAGTGACTGAATTAGCGCGTATTATTGAATCGTGCATTACGTTTGGACCAGTTGTGCTCAGTTATATTTGTACCTTACGTGTTTGTATAGCATAATTAATATTTAAGGAAAGATGCGGCCCACATTGGACAAGACTAGCAAGAAATAGGGATGAATGGAAAAAATTGGGGGAGGCCTTCGCCGCTGAGGCGACTTCCGTCGAACAATAATATATTATTTTATTTTTTAGTAAAAGGACAGATTTTATTGATTTTATTAATTTGACATTTTAAAAAGAAAAAATAATTATGTAACAATTTATGAATTTAATTATGTTTGTAATTTTATAAAATTTTATACGTGTTTGTATAGTTTTAATAAATATTATAATAATTCCAACTGCATTTTAATTCGAGACCGGCAACTCGTAACAATGTAAGGTTCACCCAAAGTTTTAATTGAGATTTCCATTTACATAAATGTCTACAACCATATCTGTTAGAGTCACGTTACGTTCGATACTAGTGACTGTTAGTCCATTAATATTCTTTCATAGTAGTGTTAGTGCGGGATGTAGGTACACAATTAGACACTTAGATCTTGGAGAACTATTTTATTCAATTTCCGAGTAAAGAATGCGGATCCAAAGTACAAATAATTATAAGTCACAATCTCGCTTATTACTGAGCTATACTAGAACATCACTATGATATAAGCATTCGTCTAAAGTTGAAGAGAGAATGAATGTTCATTTTATTGCACAGGAACCATCTGAATAGCCGCAGATAGCTGTTTCAGCGAGACCGGGCTTGGTGGGCTTCCCGACTCCGTGGAAGCGGAGGCGTTTATCCCGCACGCAGCGCACTCGAAAGGCACCTCCGGTGAGGTTCGTCCCCGGCTCAACCGCTGCGGAAGGAACGACTCTATCGAATTAAGCCATAAAAAGCTGAATGAGCTAAGCCAACAGACTTGAAGTGATTACATATGGGGACGCGTTATCGACTCCACTGGCAGAACCTATCCTAGTCTATCTTACTACTGCTTCGCCAAGTGATATAGCTTGTAAAGCAGAAGCGGCAGAACAAACTCTCCAACAACATGAGTGTGATTGGCTCTCCAGCATTTGTCAGCGTCTGTTATGTCAGGCTGATGTTCTGCGCTTCGGGGGTCTATAACCGTGAAGCGTTGAGTGATTTCATCGAGCTCGTCAATGAGGACATTGCCAGGTCGATGTTCACCCGTGGCAACATTCTGTATGGGTTTATAATTGAAACTTAATATAAACCACGACCAGAGGGTTCGGGTGGTGGAGGTTCAAAGAAATTACGTGTTAAAATGAATGTTCGTCGCTACACACGCTCGCTTTTATACTCGGGCAATGACGTGTAGTAATCACAGCTACCTACCCGCAAATATTACAATATTATAATAATAGGTCGCACTACCTGAGACAAATGTTATTAACGGTAAGTTTCTATCGAAACTATTAAAAACTTTTAGTAGTTCGTGGTGAAAGTTGTTGTTGTCTAGTTGCAGAGGTGCAGCCGCGCAACTGTGCTCAACTGAGCCAACTTGTGCACTTAATTTATGAACAACAATTCTGTATAATAACAACATTAAAGCCTTTAAAGTGTCTACTTATGAAGTATTTGCATTTAAATATTAAAGACAATTTACTTTGCGTCGTCTGAATACTTTTAAGAGTGATAGGAAAGTGATTTAATTACCAATTAAATTTTATTTATTTATTTAGGCACACCAACAGCACACACATTATGGTTACATTACATATCATTCACTACAAAGGTTCTGATGGGTGGACCCATTAGAGGAGTGCACAGCATTTACAATTTAAATGTCAATTCCTAATAATTTAATTAATTAATGTCAATATTATGCATATGTCAAGTAGAAATATTATAAAAACTTAATGAATGTAAATAATGTTGTCAGTTAATGAAATTTTGATATAATATCAATTTTTTTATTTTCTGTATGCACATTTAGTATTTATGGTATAACCCAGAGTTGAGGTATTTTATCAATTATTCAATTGGGAATTATAAATTAAAATACCTACTATAAAATTTTAAATATGGCGGTAAGCGCTTTATGTGCAGAGTGGTCGTATCGCAACAGTTGTGGCGAATATTATAATTGTATAATAATCATAAATACTTACATAATCAAGCTTAAGCAATTTTTATTAAACCATTATTTGAAATTGGTTTCATTTTTTTTTCTTTATTCAAGCAATAACATGATTTTTATATACTTAAAAGACAGAAAGAGTTTGACGACAAGCTAATCTGCGCTTTAGATAAAAATAAAAGATATGTAGTTTGAGTATCATACCCGCGGTGTATTTATAGAAGAATCTTGTTTCGGGAGTCGGACTCACACATAGCCTCTTGTTTTATCTTTCTATCATGTATTTCATTTGTACTTTATATCCTTTTACGACGAAACTGATCATAAAAACATGGCGATGTAATATTGATTGCAGAATACATTCGAATAATGTCATCATTCTAGTATTGTGACATACTGCCAACATTTCAAAATGTAACGAATTGACATTAATCCGATTTATATTCGATTCTCGTTGTCGGCTGTCAGGCGAAAATCCTCTGCGTTTATAATATTCATTTTATGCTGAATAAATTATTAATGTGAGTGAAAGTGTTCAGCTTTATGCGTCATCCATGAATTACATCACATGTCGAGGGAGGGGTCGATGAAGTGTGACATTGTGTGACAGATTTTCTTTTCTTTTTCAGGGTTTCTTTTCTTTCTTAATGTCACCTTTAAAATTCTAATATTTAAGTTAATTACGGAACTGCTGTTTTAATTTAACTGTTGGTCGTACGTGCTCGTAATTCAACCATAGTAATTATTTTCAATTATAAATTTGAACATTATTAAGGTTCTGTTGTCAAAGACTTCTATAATCACAGATTTTTCCAAGCTTCATTGTTAATTTGACTTTAACAATAAACAAAAGAATATATATGCGTGTGTGTATGTAATGTTTCTTTATGCATAATTTTTTAAAATATTAGCATACTGCACTTCTTCTCTATATAAACTAACAAGTGCACGACATTTAATACTCCTCCGTCGACGCAATTTTCGTAAAAAGATTGCAAAACATTTGATGTCACACTAGGGAGGGAGGAATCTTTATCAAAATCTAGGTTAGTTTTTTCACAATACACAATTTTGAAAGGAACTGAAACAATAAATGAAAATTCTTGAACAATAGAATTATCCATTCAAAATTCTAATACAAGTTCGTTGGTAGTTGCATCATCAAAACATTGTAGACGTTTGACATAGTTTAGAGAAGCATAGTATCTATCACTGGTGGTCCCTGTTCCGCTAAATTAAACGGCTCGGATCCGACTACTAAGGAGCGCTACTCACACCGAATTGTAACAATTTGACAAGAATTTCGATACCTGAAGCTGAAATAGCGCATGTGTGTGTTATTCATTCACAAGGAAGAGATCCGTAATGGTGATAAACATCCATTTTCGTTATTTTGCTAAGAAAACACAAAAAAGTATGATTTTTTGTTTTCTTAGCAAAATACATCTAATTTTATTTTAAAGCTAGTCACTAATCAACAGCTGCATTTATATCAGTATTATTTCAGAATATTTTTGAAGTTGTAAAATCATATTCATTTTTTATTTCCATTAAAAGTTAGAAGGAAAATTAGTTTTTACGAAGTTGAAGACAATTAAGAAGGCTAAAGCTATCCAAACGTGTTGATAACTAAAGAAATTCATGATCATTTTTCCTTAATCATTTAAATACTTAAATTAATATTTACATACATATTGTTATTACAAAACTGCCTCAATATAAACGTAACTTAAATTAATTAAATCTAAAATTATAAATGATGTACCAGATTCATCATTCATCATCATATTCGATGTCGATGATCTGAAATTTGATTTTTATAATAACCATTGAGGTTATTATAACAATCAAACTTCAGACCTGAATACGACACTGGAATTTTGGAATGAGCTCCAAACTGAGGTCCTGCAACAGCATTATAGTGTTTTCAAATAAAGGTTTCATTAATTTTCTCAGAATGGCGACGCGTTAGTAACCTCTGGTAATGCAAATGCCCATAGCCGATGGTAATTACTTTCCATCAGTTGGCCTGCTGCTCAGTCTGCTGTGCTCCGGCTGTATAAAAAATCTAATATGGTGAACAAATTATAATGATAGTTACATACTGTTTGAATTTATTAAAAAGCTATTGTAGGGATAGTTTTTTACTTTTATAAGTTTTTTTTATTCCCCGCCGCCACACGAACCCGATTTATCCGGCCTTGTTAATCTTTTTATTTTATTTTTAAATACTGTATATTACTCTTCTAATACATTTTTCTCTTATTACTATTGATGCTTATCTGTGTTACTTATATTGATTTCGGGAATATGTTCGTAAGAGTGTGATAGTCAGTCCATAGCCTGCCTCAACATCCGTCCCCTTTTCCTGCAGCCTCCCGGAGACTGGAGGCCGCCGGTTGGGAACAAAAGCGAAAATCCGTAGTCCAATGCAAATAGCAACTGGTGTGCAAAGTTTGTTTTCATGTACTCACCGTTCCTTATCTAATGAAAGTTTATTTTTCTACACTGCATTCAAGTAATGCGTTTAAAGAAAAAACCAGTAAATGTTTGGAGTACAAATTTACAGCTCTCATACTATTGCTTTAATATTTTAAATGCAAATAGATTGCTAACGAGATGGAGTAAACTTGAAAACGTAGTGACGAAGATGCGTGCGACCATGCATGCCTTTGGATGTAAATGATTAATTAGTGTGATTTAGAAACGAAATGAGTGCAAGATAAGTCGCGTGGGGAAATCTAAAAAAATCATAGAATAACTAAACTCTAAATTGACACATATGTAAACATTTTGAATAATTTATTATAGAGCCTGGCTTATACTCGTAATACTTACTCCTCATCATTTTGTCATTTTTTTACAAGCTTTTTTTTAACTTGAAATGGATGATGTATATGTGTATAAGTAAGTAGTTCGGGAGAATATTGCGAGTAGTAAGTAGAAACAACACATTAAGCACATAAATAGCGATTTTAACATGTATTTAAATATATATGTGCAAAACGCGAATAACTTTTAGTAAATAACAATAGACTGTAAGCAAAACAAAAGATATAAAAAACACAAAAAAAAAAAATAATGTAGTAAATAACAGTAGATACATAAGCTAGACAATAAGAAAGCTGTAGAACAGTACATATATAATATAGAAAGAATGTAAGAAGCTTGCTGTAGTGTATAAGATCTAGAGAAGATGGTGCCTGTCATTAGAAAGACATAGAACTTAGTAATATGTAATAGAGTCATTTAGTAAAATGTGTAGATTTGGAGCAAATATGTAATAAAAATTTAGAAACAAAAATCTATGTACAAAACATGTTTAGAAAATGAAATAAAACTTAAGTAAAATTGTATTATAGAACGTAACAGTAATGTAATAAATAGATTTAGACCACTTTTTAGAAATAAAATTAAAAGAAAAGAAAACAAAAAAAAAGAAATAGAACAGAAGAGAAAAAATTGATAAAAGAAGGAAAGCAAAGAAAACCCCTAAAAAAGATAAAAAAAACCCAGGCAATCACGTTAGCCCGGAGAGAGGAAAAAAAAAAAAAAAAAATATTGCGAGTTACATTTGGCACGCATATGTATATCGCGTGACAATGCAATAATATGGTACCCTGGAGCTCGTCTAATGATGGAGTCGAAAGGTGGCCATAGCTCTTGTACTAAACAAGATAGCCCCGTCGTGTTTGGGCTCGTTTTACTTGTCTTGACTAGCACTCTGCTGCTACTTGATATCCAATATATCAAAAGGTTTTATTTAAAAACCTTTCTATGGATCTTTTTTTTGAAAATAGCAACCGCCCACATAACGTTTCGTGTATTGTAATTTGTTTTAATATTTACACAGTATGGATATATATTCTTCGATATAAATTAATTTTATAAAATCCAAATATAGGTAGATATATATCTAACTAAGCAAAATAAATTAAGCACGTACCACGTCGTTGCCAGAGGGAAGTGTGGCCAGAAGGCATTGTAACGCTGAATGGCAATGCTTATTCGCTGTGCGATATATACACCAAGCTTGTGGTCATGGGTGGCATCAAACATTCCATTTCCATTCCCACAATTTTTTTGTGGACGAACCCCACGAACCTAGTGTCTCAACTTCAAACTGTAATTGTTATTTAAATAAATTGTCCTTTACACTATCTGATTGCGGCAGTAAATTCAATTTTATATAAATTTGACCGCGAATTAATGTTTCTTTTACTGCATTTTTATTTCCTGAATTAACGCTCAATTCAAATTCTTGCATAATCGTGAATTACCCTCCTATTTTGGAGTCGGTTGAAAATTGACTCAATGCCTACCTAAAATACCTACGTTAGTATCAAAAGGTCGAGATTGACCGGCACTTTCGAAGTACGAGTAAATTTTGAAAGGCTCCGAAAGTTTTGGGCCAAGAGTTAAATGTCTGTCACTTTACGAAGTAATATCAAGAACTAACTCACCTTGCCGTATCTAAAAATAGAAGTTTTCTTTTCAGATATATTTTATTTATTCTTATGTATGTAATAAGAATAAATAGTAAAAACTTATCGTTTGACGTGAACTACTATGATCTTTATATACATACTTAATTGAAAAATCGAAGTTGGCTTTGATTTTGTGATTGATAAAGATGGTGGTATTAATAGATATAATATAGGTGCAGTGGACTGTATTTAAAATATAATTGAAGTAAAAGAAGTGTTTTCAACTATCAATCTTATACTAGTATATAAAGCTGAAGAGTTTGTTTGTTTGCTTGAACGCGCTAATCTCAGGAACTACCGGTCTGATTTGGAAAAGTATTTCAGTCTTAAATAGCCCATTTATCGAGGAAGGCTACAGGTTATATATCATCACGCTAATACCAATATGAGCGGAGCACGAATGTAGAATGTTTCAAAATCGGGGGGTTTTTTAAACTTACTTTTTTTAGTTTTCTACGCGGACGAAGTCGCGGGCAGAGGCTATATAGTATATGATATTTACTCGACATCGCACACACATATTTGACATTACGATAGAAAAAATAGAATAGAATAGAATAGAATATACTTTATTGCAGACAATGTTACAAAATAAATTCAAAACATACAATCATAATGATAAGTACAATGGGCGGTCTTATCGCTGGGAGCGATTTCTTCCAGACAACCTTTGGATGGACAGAAACTCAGTATGGATGGGGGGGGGGTAGTTATGCAATAGAAATAATATAAATACGTACGTACGTATAAATCCCTTAATTAAAAATAATTTTTAATTAAGGGATGCCACAACACAGAAAATATAATTATGTCTGAAAATGTTTACACAATTATTGTTTTATCAAATTATTTTAAAGCGTGTGATATATTTGCGAGCAAAACACACATTTGTACCTCGACGATTTTCTGTAAACTATAAATTAACGTGCATTCGATGATACACGAGCGAAACAACTCATCGAGCTACAAATACACGTATATAATTGAAAGCTATCACATGCTTTAGTTTTTGTATAAAAATTACATGAAGGCTTAAGTTTTTTTAGGGAGCGAGATAGACTTGAGAGGACCAAGTACTCTTAACACTTAAACTACGCTAAAGCGAGTAATTGTAATAGTATATTGATCATGTATTAGCAGAAGGTGATGTCAGGAGCCTTAAGAATAGACGAGCGTGCATGACAAGAGCTATGCATGTCAAAGAAGCAAGTGAGGTGTGTAAGAATAAGCCTGTATGCGCTCTGTTGTTCGTCCCTACCCCGCAAGGGACCTGGCGTGAAGTTATGTATGTATGTAATATTAGTAAGCTTGGCGATCTTTGTTTCTTGGCATACAAAACGTACGTTGGGTGATACACGATCACAAGAGGTAAACGATTCATAAATACGCATGCTTGCATGTCTATCAAACGCTTTAGCTTCTCTCAAATAACTACCTTATACACGTAGGTTTTAAATTTATACCAACCGTGCCAAAAATATAAATGTTCCCGTTCAATATAAAAGGAAGGTTCGCAAAAGCAAAAACAATCAATAACCTACGTCACAAAGTACATTCGTAATTTCAGTCTGACCTTTTAAAACGTCCAGACGAGCCATACAGAACCTTTTTCAACGAGGCAATATGTGTCAATACACACTCAATACGAGTCACTTCGCTCAATAGGATTGAGCTCAGTTAATTAATTAATATTGCAAGTCATTGAAATACATGTATTATTCAAATATTTCAATACTCGTTGTGTAACATTAACTTTAATGGATTATTAATTATTAAATTAACTTTTATTTTTAAATAAATTTGGGAAATTAATTGTGAAATTATTAATCTTATTATGAATCAGTCTGAACAGACCCTTTTTTATCAAAGAAAATCCGATTGATCATACCACCGCGGAGGAAGCGAGGTGGGGCACATGATATTTGCCACGTCGGGGTGCCACTAACACTACCCGCCTGGGGATGGTGCCTTTTAAACCTCTGAGTATTCTTCTATACGTCCCGTGTCCGGGATGTAGGCTACACGGGACGTAGGCTCGCTCTCGCATACACCTCCAGCCCGGTCGAATATTAACCAACCAAGTTGGACATCTGAGTTTTGTCGGCTTCTTCGGGCTCACCCACGAGGTGAGAGGGGCCGGCATTGACGGCAAAGCAAACCCGGGTAAAAACTGTCAAATAAAATCAATTTCAGTAAATTAATTTTACTTTATTTTATAGTTTTATTTATTTATAAATTAGTTTGTTTTTTAAATATAATCCTACTAAATAATTCAGAAAACAATTATAAAACACAAAAGCTTCAACAAACTCGTAGAATTTAATCAAAAGTGTAGGCACCGCCGTATAGTAATTATTAAAACTTATTAACAATGAATATTAAGTAAGTTTTGTGATTAGCCGAGTAAATTAAGCACTGTTATGCTATAATTTCATTTCAAATTGCTTGCTACTAGAAATAAAATTCAAATACCAATTTTTGTGTTACTTTCTCTGTTCGTCTTCGCTTTGCGTCTTTGTTTGAGTATATATAGATAAAGGGAAACTTTTTTCGCATTTTTATTATATCTTGAAAAAAAAGAACCACATTTTTTAAATAGGGTAATTGAGTTCATCATTAGTTCATTGCTTTTAAAATTCAAATATTTACTTTTAGGTATATTTCTTTTTTATTGCTTCAAACAGCAGAAAGCTTTTACTGTCGCCTACGGACGATGGCAACTGTCGGTAATGCGTTGCCGACTTCTTAGAAATTCTATAAAGTACTTTAAAAAAAGACGATATCATAATCACGACGGGAAGTTCCCGCCAGATCATTGTTGTAGAGAACCGTTGCGTAGTTGAGCGTGGGAAACTCAAGGAAATGGGGGTGAACACTTCTGTCGCTGGCTGGTTGAAAAATGAGGCCTAGTCGCTAGTTTAAGCAATTCATCGGAACACTCCTCGTTTAAATATACAGCAGGATGAAAACTCTCCAACGGCTAAGTTATTCTAGAACGCCTGTTATTATGGCACCGTCGACATACGGACGGCGTGACGCTGGATGGAGATCTAGCGTCAGGCCGTCCACCTCGACTCCTCGAGGAGGTCTGTCTGGTAAGCGGGTGCTCGGGCAATAGAAGTGAGCAGTACTCCATATGCGGTCTGATTAGCGCTTTGTAGAGCGCATGTCGTTGCTGCGGGATGAAGAACTGCTCGGATTGGATTCTGCGAATCTTATGTATACTGTTTCTGTAGACAACAACAAACAACTTGTACATTTCTATCAAATGTTAAATCCATAGCTTCAATAGTAGCAAAATAATCAGATGTGAAATAATGACAAATATTGGATTAATGCTTTATGCATTGTTTTTTTGCCTTTGGATCTCTGAACCCTCAAGCGAATGAAAGTATTTATTTATTTATTTATTGAGAAAACCAACAGCGAACACACCAATATAATATAAAACAGTTTACAATAAAAAAAGTAAGGCCAATAACAGGTTTTACTACCACTTTAGTAATAATTTTACAAACCAAGGTTAAGCAGAAATTAAACAAATAAAGTAAAGTACAGTAAAGTAAAGTAAAGTCGGGTTGTGTTATGTAAAATTCAGCAAGTCATTAATAATGTTACTTTTAAATTTATATTTGGAGGACGCAAAAAGATCGATTTTACCAAATTTAGTATTATAAGTACGGGCCATACGAGAAAACAAAGAATTTTGAGTGTAGTTGGTAGAATTACAAGGAACATTCAGCAAAGATGTGTGACGAGTACGGTATCTAGGTACATTATATGCCAATTTCGAGACGAGCTCAGGACAGTCAACACGGCTATGGACTATATCAAAAAGCAATGACATATCTAAAACTATACGTCTTTCATCCAAGGACAGAAGCTTATGTGAACTACAGCTGTCTTTATAGGAATTGGGACTTATACGACTAAGATAGTTAATATGATTGCAAAAAATTCTTTGTATTCTCTCTAAGCGTTCTTTGTAAATGATATATTGTGGAGACCATATGGGACTTGCGTATTCCAAAATACTCCTGACAAAAGAATAATAAACAGATTTAATAACTGAGATATCAGTAAAGCACTTGCAAATGCGTAATACGAATCCTAAATTTTTGAAAGCTTTATTTACAATGATATCTATATGATTAGACATAGACATTTTGTCATCAAAATAAACGCCTAGATCACGTACATACCTCACTCTTTTTATAGGCGATCCACTAAAATTATAATTATAAAAAATTGGTTTAGGTTTTCTAGTAAAAGATATACATTCACACTTTTGTATGTTAAGATTAATATTATTTTTTGCATAATAGGCGCTCAAGCAGTCGAGATCATACTGTATCTTTAAACAATCACTTACAGAATTAATTTTTAAAAATATTTTTTTGTCGTCGGCATACATAAGAAATTCAGAATTTTTCAAGCTATCATTAATATCGTATATGTATGCATTATACAACAGGGGGCCTAAATGGGAGCCCTGTGGTACTCCAGTTGGAATTTTAATGAAGTCTGATCTGTATCCACCAAGTACGACTGCTTGAGATCGACAGAAAAGATATGATTTCACCCATCGCAACAAGTCGCCGTGAATTCCCAATTTGTTAAGTTTCTCTATTAAAATATTATGATCTACACGGTTAAACGCCTTTTCAAAGTCAGTGTATATTACGTCCACTTGCCCACCCCCCACCATATTCTTTAATACATAGTCAGTGAAACATGCCAAATTAGTGATTGTTGAACGTTTCTTTAGAAAACCATGTTGTCGATTGGGCAAAGAGAAAGAGATGATGGGATATAATTCTTTATAAACGATGCGTTCAAACACTTTGGCAATTGTATTGAGAATTGAAATACCTCTATAATTTTCAATGTGAGATTTAGACCCCTTTTTATAAAATGGTATGATATGTGCAGATTTCCATTTACTAGGAAATACACCTTCACGTAAAGAGCGATTAAATATGGCACATAAAGGTGGTGCTATTGATTTATAACAAGATTTCCAAAATATCGGAGGAATGCCATCACTGCCAGCCCCTTTGTTTTTGTCGAGTTGCTTTAGAAGTACTTCTACAGTGGAGATATTAGTTTGAATCCTAGACAATATGCTAATATTCACAGATACCTGTTCAGACTGAATACGCTGTTGATAGCTACTAGGCTCGCCAAATACACTTTTGAAAAATGAATTAAACCCATCACATATATCTTTTCCTTCTGAAAATGTTTTCTGACCCAAGCACATAATTCCAGGATAACTAGAACCACCACGAAGAGCTTTGACATAAGTCCAAAAATCTTTTGGGTGTGATTTTATATTTTTCTCACAATTAGCAGTGAAGTTGTTAAAACATTGTTTTTGTATTCGGTGTTCTCTTGCACGCAATAGAGAAAATTCATCATAGTCTAGGCGATTACCGAACCTTTTCCATCTTGAATGGGCTTTAGTTTTTTCTTTAATAATTTTAATTAGTGCAAGAGAGTACCATGGTGGATATGAACGTTTAAAGCCTTTTCGATATATAGGAACATATTTATCTTTACAGAGTTCTATGACATCATAAAAAATTTCGAGAGCCTGATCAATATTATCTGTACTGAACATAGCCTCCCAGTTCATAGAAGAAATATATTTATTAATTTGTTCATAATCAGCCTTATTAAAGTTATGTTTAGGTACCAAAGACTCTTGTAATGACTTCGAATGTAAATCATGGATTTCCATACAAAAAGACGGATGCGCGGTGTCTTCTTTCAGAAGTGGTGCAGAACTAGAGACTAAAGTTATGGGCAAGTTACAGAAAGCAAGATCCAGAGTGTTACCTGCAGAGTTACAAAGAAAATTATATTGAGTAAGGCTTAAATATTCGAACTGTTCAAGCAACCGCGCAGCCGCATTCTGTACCTCGATGGGACCTTTTTTAAGAAACAGTGGCAAGCCTGTTTTCCAGTTTACACAGGGTAAATTAAAGTCACCAATTATTAAATAATTATCTTTTGGGAGTGCAGTAACCGTTTCCGTCAATATATTAACTGTTATATCAACATCGCGTGATATTAGGTAAGGGTCTGGGGGCACATAGATAACGCAAAGATGTAAGTCCGAGGTAGTAGAAATTGCTTGAGCTGGTAGCCCATAATAACTCAGTGAGATCGCAGGAGTTGAGCGCACGCTGCGAACCGCAGAGTGTGCGGCGTGTCAGAATCATTACACCACCTCCAAATTTTTTCCCACTTATGACTAAATCTCGATCCAATCTAAATACATCATACCTATCATCACACAGCTCCCCGTTAAAAATTCCGCTATGAAGCCATGTTTCCGTTATAATAATTACGTCATAGTTATTACACAAAATACTTTGTCGTAGTTCTAAACATTTGGTCCGAAGTCCACGGACATTCTGGTAATATAAACTTAAGTTATGAGAGGCCATTAGAGTTGCAATAAGTTCCATTAGTATCGTAGTGTAGTCTTGCCAGAAAGTGTGTAAAAAACATAAAATGTGTATTGCATATAATGTAAAACAATTCGACAAAAAAACGTGGCTTTTGGTATCTATACAACTCAAAGATTGGGGTCAAAATATTGGGGAACAGCATGCGTAATATCCTTAATAAAATGTGGCCATTCAACATGTTTCTCTGATAATGCATAAAAAGTGGGTAGGTAAAGTGTAAATAAAATATCGGTAGGCAGGTGGACGAGTAACTTCGAACAAAAGATAAGCTGAGAGAAACTAATAAGTATTCAGCTAATACATGTGCGACATTAAAACTGCAGATGACATATAAGACGGTGTGACAATATATCTTTTTGAACTTTAAGAATATGTATACATTATTATGATAAAAAGCACTACTATAGTACATCCAGTGTTCATCTAGATTGACTAGAAACCTTTTACATATAATTGCATATTCGTGATAATTTCGTGGTAATTAAACCTATAATTACGTACTATAAACGAAATTAGTTGTTTTAAAATTATAAAATATAAATTAATTTTGTTGTATCTACGTAACAATAATTTTGTTAAAAAGTGCACTCTAATTTGTTGAACAAGTAAACATAATATAATGATCGCGAGTGAGGTATGACTCGATCCAGGATTTGAACAAACAAAGTAGGTTAATTTTGAAAAGAGATAATAAATTGGAATGACTGCAGAAATACTATTTATATTACATGTGTTTTGTTCACCATAAATAATACAGATATACAATTTCTGAAACAACCCGAGAGAAACTATAGCAAATAAATAAATTATAATACAAACTAATAAAAAAACTTGTTTATGTCGCTTTCATCTACTATTTGGAAAGCCGGTGTAGTATCGTTTTTCCTAACAAAGATTCTGCCATTTCTAGTCCAGACATATTGATACAGTTTGGTCTTGGCAATATCCTTACAATTCTTGAGTACTTGTTTGTTGTATGGCGTTAAATGCTCGTTAATAAAAATCGGCTTAGAGTCTCCAGCTAGATTCAAATCCTTAGTTGTAATACGGATCTTGCGGGTGCCTGATATAATATTTTCTTTCAATATCCGGTTTTTCAACTTGACAACTATGTTCCTTGGGCGTCCATGTAATTTAGATTTAGGAGTTACCCGATTTGCATCTAATATATCATTTACTGAGAGGTTGACGCCGGCCCCCTGAGCGATATTAAGGATAAGTGTTGCCAGATTTTCATTCTTCAGCTCAGGAACGCCAACAATTTCTATATTCAAAAGACGGTCCCTTTGATTATTGGAATTAAATTCCCTTTGTAGTGCTGAGTAATTGTTTAACAATGTGTTATATTTAGATTCCATACCTTCAATAATGTTGGATTTTGCGTGTATTGAGTTAATCTTGACATTGATATCCTCGTATTGATCACAGCTAAATTTTACTGAATTTTGTAACGTATCAAGCTTACCTTCAAAGGCCGTCAGCCTTATTTCTGTATTTTTATTTAACAAAGACAGTTCGTTTTTTAATCTACCCTGCTCAAGCTCCAGTTTTTCGTGTGAAGATTTAATACTTTCTACCTGGTCGATTACGTGTTTTAGATCGACAGACAAGGATGACAGAGCCTCGCACTGTGTTTTAGTAAACTCTTTAAAAGACGATAAAATCTCCTCACGGAAATCAGCCAACGCCTCTGTAATTTCATCCTCTCTTTTTTTCTTTCTTCCAAGACGAGTTCCAGAGGAATTATCCTGCTCTCGCAATTTAGATAAATCAGGTTGTGAGCCCGATCCATGCGAAGATGATTGTAGAAAATTCATCATTGCGTATTTAGTTCCGTAAATAGGAAGGTAGTTAAATTACACCGGCAGTATATTAAGATATTTAAGTAACCTTGCACTATTTGATCACTGTTTATAATTAATATACACATAAAATAATCTGTTAATTAATATGAATTACAATCACAGTAATGACATAAATATAATGCACTATTTTAACTTTCGAATTTAGTTGAGGTATTAGGTCAATATATTTTTTTTTTTTTTTTTTTTATTTGACTTGACTTTATGTTGTTGGTCCGAAGACCTCACAACTTTACCGGGGTTTTTGGGGCGAGCGCCTTCGCAAGGCGCTCGAGCCCGGGGGCAACGTACTTGAGGGAGCTCCCTAGGGAGTTTTACCTCGGCTGGACTGTTGCCATGAGAGGGGGATGAATCTGATGATGCCCGCCAATGGGCAACACAATGAACTAATTGGGAACGGGCGACGGGTAGTATAAAGCCCGAGAAGAAGGATCCCGGGGGACCGGGATCGGCGGTTCGCGGTGGCCTACGCTAACTTACTGCCGTTTCGCAACGTGTTTTGGCTGGGAAAGAAGAAACGGCGAAAAAAAAACCTTCCCAGCAACACGCCTAGTCTATCCTGTGGGGGGGCTATGTCTCCTGGCGTCCCTCGCAAGGACGTGGAGAGATCGTGATTGGCGTTGTCTGCGACGCCGCCGTCTATGTCTGTCTGTCGGTGCCTGCCAGCCTGCCGTCCTAACCGCGGGCGGGCTGATCCGGGCCAGCCGTTTTGTGATAGCGTCGACCTTATCCGTAAGGACATTACGCGGTCGTCGCACGAGAGCCTTTCGCCGAGGCTTGTAATCGGACGCGGACACGACGAGCGGATTTCGATGGTGCGGCGCGAGATCGAAATACTTACGCGAGAGCGACGTAATATAGTTTTTGATAGAGGGAAGCTCCAGATCGCGGTGGAGGTCGACGTTACGCATATAGAGGGGAGCACCGACGGCTCTGCGCATGAATTTATTCTGCACGATTTGCAGTTTCTTTAAATGGGTAGGCTTGGCATGGCCGAATACCACACTCGCGTATGTCATGATCGGGCGGATGCATGTTTTATATAGAGTAAGCTTGTGTCTGAGGGACATTTTGCTTCGGTTATCTATCATGGGTGCTAGACGACCCATCACAAATCGCGCTCTATTTCGGACTATAGTGATATGCTCGTTAAAGCGCAAGTTCTGATCTAGGGTGACACCCAGGTATTTGGTGTGCTTTGCCCAGGGAATTTCTTGGTCATAGAGCGAAATGGCTTTTAGGCGAAGGGAAGCGCGTTTGGGGGAGCGAAGCGTGCCCGGGGAAAAGAACATTGCTGCACTCTTCTCCGGGTTCACCTCTATCCTCCATTTACGAAACCATTTGCCTAGCTCTGTGACAGCTACCGGACGCAGGCCATTTGTCTGTTTTTATCTGATGTATAGAGTGCGGTGTCATCCGCGAAGAGGGCCAGCTCCACATCTGGAGTTTTTGGGATGTCGCTGGTAAACAACGTGAAGAGTAGTGGGGACAGGGCCGAGCCCTGTGGTACACCGGCTGTGAGTGGATGAGGAGACGAGCGCGTTCCTTCCACTCGAAAACGAAAGCTACGACCTAGGAGGAAGTCTCGCAAGATGAGCACGAGTCTGTCTGGCACACCGAACTGATACAGCTTGTAAATCAAGCCGTTGTGCCAGACCTTGTCGAAGGCCTTAGCTACGTCTAGAAATAGAGCGGCTGTTCCTATAGAGCGGGGCCGATGGGCAAAGTGAGATAGTATGTGCTCCGTGATGCGGTGCACCTGTTGCACGCATGAGTGTCTGGCACGGAAGCCAAACTGCTCGTCGGGTAGTAGATGTTTGCTGATGGCAAAATCTCTAAGTCTAGAGAGGATGACCCTCTCGTAAAGCTTGCTGAGTGCACTCAGTAGGCTGATCGGACGGTAGCTGGACGGTTTATTAGCCGGTTTTCCAGGCTTGTGAATACCGATGACATCTGCCTCCTTCCAAATCGCGGGGAAGGAGCAGTTTGTCATGGCGGCATTGAAGATGCTCACCAATATTATAATTAGGTGGCCGGGGAGGAGTTTTAAGACGCGATTGTTAACAATATATTATAAGCGATGCAGTGAGTGTTCGCCGCGCGCGCTCCGCGTGCTATTAACAACTGTATAAGAGGAGCTTACATGAACAAAGGTGTCAAATGCAGTGAATAATTTTTAACTTGCGTTTGTGTCTGTGTTTAATAGTAGTGTATCCAATAGAAACTGTTGCACCTTTATTCGTGTTAATTCTCCTAAATTAAAAAACAAAACTAAGTTCTCGCAGCGCACTGGGGCGCAATCGGCTTCCTATTCTAAAATCCGCTTCCTATTTCCGGGCTCAATCTAAGAGCTCGGGATTCAGTTTACCTGTTTTGTTTGTCTGAGTCCGAACCCTGAAAAACAAGAACTAGGTCAACAACACTCGACGTCTACTCACAGTTTGTTGTACTTCCACGGAATACCGCTGCAGATAATTATGCCCTATATGAATTATAATTATAGGTACGCGAATACCTGGGGAAGACGGACTCGATATCTATTAAGGATTATTATTTCTAATAACCCTTGGGAGTATATTTATTAATCATTATAGGAGTAAGTAGATCGGTAGAGGTGACATTTATACAGACAGAGTAACTATACATACATACATACATAAAATCACGCCTGTTTGCCATGGGGGTAGGCAGAGACTATGGATCTCCACTTGCGACGATCCTCACAAAACAACTTTCGCTTCACCTACTTTCATTAACCTCTTCATACATGCGCGTTTATTTGAAATGATTTTTACCTGACCTTTTTTAACAGTTCTGATATTTGTTCATGGTATGTTCGTCTCGGTCTACCGGCAACAGGTTTACCATTGACAATACTGTCATATACCTGTTTTGTGATTCTATTTTCATCCATCCTCTCTACATGCCCAAACCACCTTAACATTCCTTTTGCAACTCTTGTTATTACATCTTCTTTCAAACCACAACGTTCCCTTAGCACACTGTTTCTTATCCTATCATTCAAGCTAACCGCACATATACTTCTCAAAGCTCTCATTTCAACTGCGTTTATCCTACTTTCATACTTCTTCTGCCATACCCAACTTTCACTACCATACACCAGGGTCGGCACCAACACTCCTTTATGGACAGCCAAGCGAGCCTTTACAGACACTTTCTGGCTATTCATAAAAGAATTTAGCGCTCCATTCACCCTATTACCTGTCATAACTCTCCTTTCAATATCCCTCTCATGCTTTCCGTCTCTGGTAAACATGCAGCCTAAGTAAACAAATTCACTAACTCACTATACATATATGTATAGTAATTATTTTACTATTATATTAGTATCTATTTCAACCGCACGCCTACGCTATCTTTGCAATTAGATCTTGTCCATCCAAAGGTTGGAAGAGATTGCTTTATCAAAAAGGCCGCCCAATGTACCTTTTAGTATGTAAGTTTATTGTGTAATTTTTCTCTGTAATGTTCGTATACAATAAAGAGTATTGTATTGTATTTTATAGTCATAAAGGTATCAATGTATAATCAAACGTTTTTATTGGATTTACCATGTGCCTCAAAGATAAAGCTTAAATTATGTGAATAGATTCCTGTCAATAATATGAAACACATACACCGTAGGATTAATACATTCAAAATAACTAAACCCACAAGAATAAAAAATATCAGCATAATAAAGAGTCTTAAAATTACTCTCATCTTTTTACAATCTGGGTCCAAGAATGTATGAAAGTGTATCCATCTGCTTTAAAATATGTGACGAGATATTTTGTAATAAAGTTGGTATTACATCATTACGACTTGCTATCAAATTGCTATTAGTCCTTTTTCAACATTTACTGTACCTACCTAGTTTTAAGAATGTACTTTTAATTTTTGATAAACAATAAAGTGTTTTCATTCATTCATACGTCTTGTATTATCACTAAATTGAACCAAGGGATCTTTATGTCTAAGTTCTTCTTAGACATAAAGAAAAAATCCATGAAAGGAAGAAGGTGTTTTTTCTTTACCCTACTACAAGAAAGCGCTAGCAGTCCTAATAATAATAGTCCTAATAGACTATTGCCTGCATCCATTACTACAAGCAAGAGCAAGTGTACAGACTGTACCGCATATGATGTCTAAAGTAATGATTATTGGACGAAGACCGAATCGATGAAGCCACCCACTTCGCATACGGTAAACGTTGATTAACTGAACAGTTTGATTTGCATATCACCTCTCGGCTTAACTAACCTGCTAGTCGAAATGTTTGAATCAGTTTGGAAACTTTATACCTACTACTGGTCGCACGTGGTCGACATTCGACCAAAAAATTATTGTCCAAGATGATAAAAGTATCGTAATTAATTTCACCACAGACTATTGGACACCTTCTTTTTTCAAATTGATTAAAAATATACAGACTTTTACGTATTTTCTTGATGGTGTTTTTTTCTGAATCTTGGAAAAAATAATTTCAAGTCCCTCAATAAATTTAATTTCGAAATGGACGTTTTTAAATCGAACAATGGCTACAGAAATGATTTTACACGCGCCCTTTATTTTTGTCTTTCTATTCTTTCCTTTTTATATTTATTTCTTTTATTCGTGTTTTTAACCGAACAATTGTACCGTCTAAGAAACACAAAAAAAGACAGCAATGTACAGGTAGAGTTGGTGCCTGTGGACCGCGACAAACTTACTATTATCAAATTGAAGATATTTTGAAGAAAGGTAAGTAAGTAAAGGTAATACATGTAAAAAACACCTTAAGAGGCTATGTACGCCTAATTCAAATCGGCATTTCATGAAATCAACCCCGCACGGCTAACATTTACTTCGATGGAACAGCGCCAAATAAAACTTCGAGCGTGGCGAAATATTGCAATTGATCATACCGACGCGCACCGCTTGATTGACTTGATTCAATTTATTTCATTTTAAGGCTCACGAGAGCGAGACAAACTGTCCTAAAGTGAGATAGACTGTTTGTATGCGTAATGGGTATTGATATTTTGTCACACCTTCCTAAGCGTCTTTAGCCCAACGGCTTACCATGCTCAATAGTAACTAGGAAGTGCAGGGTTCGAATCCTCATCAAGCTGTACGTATTTTTATTTTTCCAGCAACTTTTTAGATAGGTAAATTTTATTAAATAATTTCATTATTAAAATTTTTTCATATTATTCCTTCCCTATTATCCCTATTAATATTTAAAATGCGAAAGTAACTGTCTCTGTTTGTTCCGTTTTCATGGAAAAACTACTATACCGATTTGGCTGAAATTCATTATATATATACATATATATATTTTACAGACATAAATAGAGCATTTGTAGCTCAAAAAAAATGCATCCGAGCTATTGTAGGTATCCGATTTTATGATTCTTGTAAGCCTCATTTTAAAAATCTACAAATTTTACCACTGCCATGTTTGTATATTTATGAAATATGTTTATTTGTCAGAAACAATTTAACAATTTTTACGACGGCTAAAGACCTCTATCCAAACAATACTAGAAATAGTGAACGACTGGTTTTAAATGTGGCACCAAAAACAACCCTCTTTACCAGAAACTGCTATAACATGTGCATTAAAGTCTATAATAAAATTCCAATGCACATAAAAGAGTTCAGGATTAATAAATTTAAAAATCAACTAAAGGAATGGCTTTTAAATAGAATGTTTTACTCGGTGGACGAATTCCTCAATTGTACATAAATAATTCCCTTGACTTATGAATGTTATTATTATTATTACTACTATTATTATTATTAGTATTATTGTTTGACATTTATCAGTATTTTATTTCATAATTATGATCCATTTAATATTATATAATTTAATTAAATTTATTAGAAACATTTGTATGCTCCTATGGGAGCAAAACATGTGTACATTGTGACATATATACCAACTGTTTGACCATGTTTTAAACAAATAAATTTGATTTGATTTGATTCGGTGCCGAAACTGAACATAGGATGCTTTTATCCTGAAAAATGGAATAGTTTCCGGGATAAAAATATATTTGTCTTTTTATTGGTTATGCATTTATGGAAAAACTACCGGATGGGGATTATGCCCATATTCCCAGAGCCCTAGTACCACTAACAGTTCACCCAATAGCCCGGTACTTTCTCTTCTCATTTCCCACAATAGTCCTACACTGGCCGGGGCTTGTCCATGGGTGCATTATTGTATGGTGTAGAGAGGGATAATCGCCGGTCAGTGTCACGCCACATTTAGATTAAATTTGTCAAGAGGCCTTTACGTGTCGGCCTCCCCGTGGCCCCACGCAAGCCCTCCAAAAGTCCGGGCCATTTTTATGGCCCGTGGTCTTGAAAGATATACAGATAATAATAATAATAAATTTTTTTTATAAAAAAAAACTTTATAATAATAATAATAAACTATATATTTTTGATGCCGAGGATGAATATATATTATGATGATTTTTATCTCGAAAAATGGGATAGTTTCCCGGATAAAAATGTATTTGTCTCTCTATTTGTTATGCTTTTACAGAAAAACTAATACACTGATTTGGCTAAAATTCGGTATATATGTAATTTTAATAATGACAGTGGACAAGGGATACTTTTCAACCCGGATAGTGGGATAGATTTATATAAAGGTTATCTCAGAAAGGAGAACAGGTTTTTATGATTTACCATTTCAGTCAATTCAGCCATTTCAGCCATTTCGGTCATTTCGGCGATTTGAGCTATTACAGCCATTTCATTCATTCCAGCCATTTCAGCCATTTGGGCCATTTCAGCCATTTCGGTCATTTGGGCCATTGCAGTCATTTCAGCCATTTGGGCCATTTCAGCCATTTCGACCATTTGGGCCATATTAGCCATATCAGCCATTTCAGTCATTTCAGCCATTTTAGCCATTTCGGTCATTTCATCCATTTAAGCCTTTTCGTTCATTTAGGGCATTTGGGCCATTTCGGTCATTTCAGCCATTTGGGCCATTTCAGTAATTTAGGCCATTTCGGCCATTTCAGCCATTTCAGTCGTTTCAACCATTTGGGCCATTTCAGCCATTTCAGCCATTTCGGCCATTTGGGCAATTTCGGCCATTTCGGCCATATTCGTCATTTCGACCATTTGGGCCATTTCAGCCATTTCGGTCATTTCAGCCATTTCAGTCATTTTGGCCATTTCGGTCATTGGGGCCATTTGAACCATTTCGGCCATTTTAGCCATTTCAGTCAATTCAGCTATATTGGCGATTTGGGCAATTTCAGCTATTTCGGTCATTAGGGCCATTTCAGCCATTTCAGCCATTTCGGTCATTTGAGCGATTTGGGCCATTTCTGTCATTTTGGCCATTTAGACCGTTACGGTTTTTTCGGCCATTTCGGTCAATTCAGCAATTTGGGCCATTTCGGCCATTTTGGCTATTTCAGCCATTTCAGCCATTTGAGCCATTTCAGCCATTTGGGCCATTTCAGCCATTTCGGTCATTTGGGCCATTGCAGTCATTTCAGCCATTTGGGCCATTTCAGCCATTTCGACCATTTGGGCCATATTAGCCATATCAGCCATTTCAGTCATTTCAGCCATTTTAGCCATTTCGGTCATTTCATCCATTTAAGCCTTTTCGTTCATTTAGGGCATTTGGGCCATTTCGGTCATTTCAGCCATTTGGGACATTTCAGTAATTTAGGCCATTTCGGCCATTTCAGCCATTTCAGTCGTTTCAACCATTTGGGCCATTTCAGCCATTTCAGCCATTTCGGCCATTTGGGCAATTTCGGCCATTTCGGCCATATTCGTCATTTCGACCATTTGGGTCATTTCAGCCATTTCAGTCATTTTGGCCATTTCGGTCATTGGGGCCATTTGAACCATTTCGGCCATTTTAGCCAAATGGCCCAAATCGCCAATATAGCTGAATTGACTGAAATCAGTCAATTCAGCTATATTGGCGATTTGGGCAATTTCAGCTATTTCGGTCAGTAGGGCCATTTCAGCCATTTCAGCCGTTTCAGCCATTTCGGTCATTTGAGCGATTTGGGCCATTTCTGTCATTTTGGCCATTTAGACCGTTACGGTTATTTCGGCCATTTCGGTCAATTCAGCAATTTGAGCCATTTCGGTCAGTTCAGCCATTTGGGTCATTTTGGGAATTTAGGCCATTTCGGTCATTTCGGCCATTTGGGTCTTTTAGGCCATTTTGGCCATTACGGCCATTTCGGCTATTTTGGCCATTTTGGTCATTTCGGCCATTTTGGCTATTTCAGCCACTTCGGTCATTTCAGCCATTTGGGCCATTTCAGTAATTTTGGCCATCTAGGCCATTTCGGTCATTACGGCCATTTCAGTCATTTCAACCATTTCAGCCATTTGGGCCATTTCGGCCATTTCAGCCATTTGGGCCATTTCGGTCATTTGGGTCATTTTGGTAATTTCGGTCATTTGGGCCATTTCAGCCATTTGGGTCATTTCAGTCAGTTTGGCTATTTCGGCCATTTGGGCCATTTCGGTCATTTGGGTCATTTCGGTCATTTGGGCCATTTCAGTCATTTCAACCATTTGGGCCATTTCAGCCATTTCAGTCATTTCGCCAATTTGGGCCATTTCAGCCATTTCGGTCATTTGGGCCATTTTGGTCATTTGGGTCATTTTGGTCATTTCGGTCATTTGGGCCATTTCAGCCATTTGGGTCATTTCAGTCAGTTTGGCTTTTTCGGCCATTTCGGCAGTTTCAGTAATTTCAAACATTAGGGCCATTTCAGCCACTTCAATCAATTCAGTCATTTCGGCCATTTGGGCCATTTCAGCTATTTCGGTCATTTAGGCCATTTTGGTCATTTCGGTCATTTGGGCCATTTCACACATTACGGCCATTTCGGTAATTTGGGCCATTTCAGCCATTGCGGTTATTTGGGCCATTCCAGACATTTCGGTCATTTGGGCCATTTCAGCCATTTCACACATTTCGGCCTTTTCAGTCAATTCAGCTGTTTCGGCCATTTGAGTCATTTTAGTCATTTCGGCCATTTCGGTCATTTGGGTCATTTCGGTCATTTGGGCCATTTCAGCCATTTGGGTCATTTCAGTCAGTTTGGCTATTTCGGCATTTGGCCATTTCGGTCATTTGGGTCATTTCGGTCATTTGGGCCATTTTCAGTCATTTCAACCATTTGGGCCATTTCAGCCATTTCAGTCATTTCGCCAATTTGGGCCATTTCAGCCATTTCGGTCATTTGGGCCATTTTGGTCATTTGGGTCATTTTGGTCATTTCGGTCATTTGGGCCATTTCAGCCATTTGGGTCATTTCAGTCAGTTTGGCTTTTTCGGCCATTTCGGCAGTTTCAGTAATTTCAAACATTAGGGCCATTTCAGCCACTTCAGTCAATTCAGTCATTTCGGCCATTTGGGCCATTTCAGCTATTTCGGTCATTTAGGCCATTTTGGTCATTTCGGTCATTTGGGCCATTTCACACATTACGGCCATTTCGGTAATTTGGGCCATTTCAGCCATTGCGGTTATTTGGGCCATTCCAGACATTTCGGTCATTTGGGCCATTTCAGCCATTTCACACATTTCGGCCTTTCAGTCAATTCAGCTGTTTCGGCCATTTGAGTCATTTTAGTCATTTCGGCCATTTCGGTCATTTGGGTCATTTCGGTCATTGGGCCATTTCAGTCATTTCAACCATTTGGGCCATTTCAGCCATTTCAGCATTTCGCCAATTTGGGCCATTTCAGCCATTTGGTCATTTAGGCCATTTGGTCATTTGGCCATTTGGGACATTCGGACATTTCGCCATTTCTGCCATTTCGGTCATTTGGGCCATTTCAGCCATTTACACATTTCGGCCTTTACAGTCAATTCAGCCATTTCGGCCATTTGGGCCATTTCAGTCATTTCGCCCATTTCAGCCATTTCGGTAATTTGGGCCATTTCAGCCATTGCGGTTATTTGGCCATTTCAGACATTGCGGTCATTTGGGCCATTTCAGCCATTTCACAAATTTCGGCCTTTTCAGTCAATTCAGCTGTTTCGGCCATTGAGTCATTTAGTCATTTCGGCCATTTGGGCCATTTCGGTCATTTGGGCCACTTCATCCATTTCGGCCATTTCAGCTATTTCGGCCATTTTAGCGATTGCGGTCATTTGGGCCATTCCAGCCATTCAGTAATTTCGGTCAATTCGACCATTGGGCCATTCAGCCGTTTGATCATTTAGACCCGTTCGGCTAAATATATTTCATCTCGGAAATCTCATTTTTCGGGATAAAAAGTAGTTCTTGGCCACCCTCGGTATTAACATAACATATGTACTCAGTTTCAGCCAAATCGGCTCATAGTCTTTCCCATAAAAGGATAAAAACAGTGAGACAAATATACTTGTGGATTTTTTTTTCGTGGAACCCTAAAAAACGTAGCCTAAGTTACTTCTTATAACATCAGCTATCTGCCAATGAAAATTACGTCAAAATCGATCCATGTGTCAAGATTAGCCGGAACATCCAGACACACAGACAGACAAAAATTCTATAAATAGCATTTTCGGAACTCCTGGTCCGATTTTATTAGATTTTATTTTGAGATTTCAAACGGGCACTTCACTTTTATTTATCTGTATAGATAAGAACTATAAAATAAATAATAATAGATATATAATAGTTTAAAAAAAAAAACCGCTTTCATAAAAATCCAACTAAAAACAGAAAATAAAATTTAATAAATTGGTTTCTGATGAATGGGGTCTTAAAAAAAGCGTGGGGTGTATCAATGCGCTTTTCTTCTTTAAAATCTTAAAGAGTGCCTTTTTTAAACTATTATTATTTTTCATTTTTAGTTGTTATTTTTAAATGTTAATGTTTTTTTAAATAAATTTTAAATATAAGCTTTTGAGATTCTGCATACATGTAGCAGCAGAGTGCTAACTAAGAAAGTAAAACAAGCCCAAACACGACGCGTTTATCTGTTTAGTAAGGAGTTCCTATAGCCACCTTCCGACTCCATCATCAGATCAGCTCCATGGTACCATATTATTGCATTGTCACGCCGATATAAACATACGAGCCCAAACACGACGGGTCTATCTTGTTTAGTACAGGAGTTCCTATGGCCACCTTCCGACTCCATCAT
>CM022540.1:15084011-15157672 GCA_012273795.1 Dendrolimus punctatus | reverse complement strand
CGTTTGTTCTATCATTGTTGTACAATTTTCTACTGTTTCTGTTAACAACTTTGATGTATTAATAATAGATGATTAAGATATGTTATAAAGTTAAAAGAACAATACTCATATCTATGTTTGACTTTCAATCGTCGCCAAATACAACAACTCAATCAATTGAAATTCTTTGCTGTCATAAAAAAGAAATTGAATATTTATTGTGACTTTTCTGAGTGACGATTTTTACTGAACTATTATTATTCAAATATGTTTCTTCCGTAGTAAGTCGTGACCTCATAATCCCAATGAACCAAACAACTATTATCAACCCTCAATATACCACCACCATGGAGTTTAAACTACTAATCCGCATGATTTCTATCATAGCCTATTTCTGGACATAGCTCTTCTAAAGTTTGCACCACATACCCTCGTCCACCGCTTTCCTCAGCCGTATATACCAGCAACCTTCCGCAAGTCATTGGCCAATAAGCGTTTGACACTACATTTATTAAGACACGGTTTCCGTCCTGGGACTCGTTGTTCTATCGGCCATTAGTCTAACGATAGACTTGCCGTTTGATGGCAACTTCAGATTGCATATTTTTTGACCTATATCGGTAACCTTGATTTTAATACAGATATCCTTGTTTCAGATACTGTCTATGAGTGGAACACTCTACAAAGATCGTATCATAGCCCGCTAAGCACCTAAGATTTGTGGACCAGCTATCGGTGTCCACGTCTCGGTATCTTGCTGTTTTGTAAATACGTGTATATTGATGGCTTTATAACAAGTGGGCGTATACGCAAAAATGACCCATTTTTATTGTTTACTTAAATCTATGCATGTTAAAATTTAGAAAAGCTTACTGGTATGCAGGTGTACCTAAATAGAAGGGCATTCCAAATTTCAGCCTAATACAATCAACTAGTTTTGTTTTATTCACAATTTTGGCCCTTGTGTAAAACGCAAGTTTGTCTGTACGCCCATTTGTTGTGAAGCCTTCGATATAATTAGCGTTTTTAATTTATTATATTAAATTACTTTTCGAATTATCGAAGAGAGTTAATTTGCCTACTGGCGAGGTAATACGTTCAAAATTAAACCATTAGAAAACAAAAGTGTATTTCACTGCAAAAGGGCCTACTACGAGCTGTCATCTTAATAGTTACATCATGAAAGGTAGACTCACAACTCTAAAACTCTCATCTCCAAGCATTGCGGATTGATAGATGTTTACAAAATGTCCAACACAACAGGTAACTTAGGACATCGTAATCCTGTAAAATAGTTTATTATTAGCACCCACAAAATCCCTCTGCTACCATGATTTATATTTAATAAATACTATCTTCAAATGTCACTGAATGAATCCCATCGGCTCCTATATTACTCAACTTTATTACATTCAAAGTTACAACCAAATCCGATAGACGAACGTTAAGAGCTTACGGATTTGTATATTGGCTTCTGGAGTCGTAAGCTAACCTGATTGGCGAACATGGCAATTTGTGTACAGCTATGGGCAAATACAATTTTGCTGACTCAAAGTGAAATCAGAATGCCTCGTGTTTAAGAATTCCGTAATCAAATGGTAAAAACAAAACCCTTTTAGCCATTACGGTTATATTTTATAGTATATGATGTGTGTGACAGAAGATGTATGTCAGAATAGAGGAGTGTCAAAGGAAAAGACAATTGCTGACCCCAAATAATTGGGATATAGTTAAGGAAAAGTGATTATTTTTCACAGTAGGTACGTAACCTGATCAGTGACTTGAATAGTATCGATTAGTATTAATAGGTCTATTTATTTAGGAGTTAATATTCGCTCCAGTTTACCAGGATAAGATCTGCGACTGCAGATAAAATCAAATAGTATAATAATAGTATAATCTAATATAATACTGATATGTAAAGAACTATTAGTTTCAGCAAGTGAATTTTTCAAGTGGACCTTGAGGACCAAATCCTAAACTATATGAAACAACGAAAAATATTCAAAGGAGTCTCGAGGCCGATTTTGATGAAACTAAAGTGGTGTTTTTGCGTTTTTGTAAAATCAATGACCTTAGACTGGAATTGAAGCCGCTGATTTAAAAAAAAACGCTTGTTACAACTATCCGCAGCTCACAAGGGTCAATTTCTGTGAAGAAATATCAAACCTCAAACTAAAGGTAACGGATAATTTTGAAGTTCGTATAGAGATAATCCAGTTGATCTTGTCATAAATTCCTATATACATATATAAAATAATAGGTATAATAATAAAAAAATCATAAGTGCATCCATTACTTTAGGTACAACGATACATAAGTAAGTGTGGAAATAAAAAGACTAAAACTAAATACTATTTAGAATTTGTGTAATAATAATTGCAAAATGGGAAATATTTTAGCTCCAAAGAGTAAGAATTATTTTGGAGCTAAAAATTCAATCTATTTTAATTATCTTTTGTTTTTTCCTTTCTAATTCTTCAGAAACACGACTTCCTAGTTCGGGATTGATATCTCCGAAAACTCTAACGCCTTTCTTTTGCAAATACTCCACAGTGAGACTTAAAGTTTCAACAATAGCTTCGGCAAGTCTCTTGCGTTCTGCTTCACTTAAATTTTGATAAACTCTCTTATTTGATCCATGTTATTAATTTCCGGGGATTCTTTTATTTCAATTAGTTTACATTTGTTATTCTCTTTACGTGCTATTGAACCATGAAAGGTATTTGGATAGTAGTTAGGTTTGTTTTCGCCATTTCTTCCAATGGGTGGCACTCCATCTCTGGTATAATCATCTACTTTACTCTTCGGGCGATTAACATAAATTTTTTTAAAGTTAGCACCAAGTCTATAATTTTGTGCCTCTTTGTAAAATAAACGGCGTGCTTCGAAAAGTTTATCCGGTGCTCCACATATACCAGGAACTAAATTGCTAGTGCAGTAAGCACTTTGTTCAACATAGGCGAAAAAGTTTTTCGGGATCTTATTTAGAACTACTTTGCCTATAGTTGTTAGTTTATATAATGTAGTATTTACTATTCGAGTCACATCGAATATATTCGCGCCATCTTTTTCAATGTCCTTCATTGTAAATATTTGCAGTTTCACCGTCCAACTTGGAGGATTACAACTTTGAATAGCATTATAAAGATCACGGCCGTAATAATCAGGATCGTCGCAAGCAACTTTTTTAGCTTGTTTAGCAGTCATATTTTTAACGCCTTCATCTGGTATGAAGTAAAATCTACCAAAGTATATTTTACCATTATTGTTCATAAATTGGTAAGTGTGTATACTGTGGCCGGGCATATGTCTGTAATATATGGAATTCCAACATCACTAAAATAATACATTAGTAAATGATATGTTTCGGGTACTGCTAGAAAGAAATCCCAAAAGGCATTAGAATCAAGCAGATACGTAACTGGATTTTTTTTGTGGAGTGAACGATACTTGGAAAAAAAACGGGATTTTTATAAATATAAACTGGAGTATTGAAACCTACTATATCAAAGTTTCCTTCTTTGGTGTAGAATTTAATAGCAAAGCCTCTTAAGTTTCTCTTCGTATCTGGTGATCCAATAAAATCAAGTGCATTCGAGAATCTTACACATGTTGGGGTTCTTTTACCGATCTTGTTAATAAAATTAGCTTTGGAAATATGAGAAATATCATTGGTGACTTCAAAGTAGCCACATGCACCGCTTCCTTTTTCATGTACTACTCTTACGGGAATTCTTTCTTGTACAATGTGACTCATAGCATCTACAAAGTATTCATTATTAATGATATTTTTATTTAGTACATTATAGGCGTCATCGTAATCCACCGGAGCACCTGCGCTGGTTGTTATTGTACCCACCGAATCCTGGAAAAAATAACTGTCTCTAATTCTATTGTCATCTTATTTTTTATATTATGAACTTTTAGCGCCATTGAAATTTCATCCAAGCAGGAACGGAGAAAGCATAATTATTCCTATAGCCAGGCGGCCTGACGTAAGAGGCGACAAAACAATCCACAGCCAAGTGATAGAGCATTTGCCCCTCTGGAGGGCTACCGTATCTGGTCTAAGGCAATCCGCCAAAAAAATCTTGAGTTGTGTTCCGACATTTGTGGCCATGTTCCAGCCTCATCTACGAGGCTGGCAGCACATTGACAGCACCTGTGGTATAGCTAATGTCTATAGGCGACGGTAACCACTTTCTATTACCGTTGGGCCATCAGCCTGGCTGTTGTACTCCAGCAATAAAAAACAGTGTGCGTCTCGGGACCCCAGACAAAAGTGATCACTTAAAATAATCCAAGTTGAACTATTTAATATTGAAATTATTTAACAACCTCTAGTACGTGCCTCTTGTTTAAAGGCGTTAATACAGATTACATTATATTATTTTTTTATGTTAGTGCTATTTGCCTCCGGAATATTTACTTCATTTTATATCGGAAACTAACCCACCTCCCGGGATGGAAAGTATTTGTGCCCATTTTCGGTATTAAAACTGCATTTATACAAATTTATAGCAAAACGGATCCAATGCTCCTAGCAGTTTTTCCGCGAAGGCTTAACAGACAGATCGAGTTATTATCGGTTATTTTTATAGATGCAAATTCTAAATCTATAAACTTGAAAAATGATCGGCCTCCTGTACAATAGTTCATCCTTTATTTCAACTTTTATCGACATGCTAAATTTATTTATCTATGTCCCGTCTATCTATCTATTAACTATATAAATGTCCAAAATGACCGAAATGACTTAAATGAATAAATTAACAAAATAACCAAATTGACCAAAATGGTTAAAATGACCAAGACGACTAAAATGACGATAATTAATTCAACAATTATGGAAGTCTAAAAAAATTAAAAACTTACGTTGTTAGTTGTTTGTTTGTAACAGTAAAGTTGTCGTGACGCTGGATCATTTTGCGATGTAGCTAAGACAGCTAAATTCAAAAGAAAAATTAATGACAACATTAAATTTATGTGTTTAGTGTTGCGAATTTGCTTATAAAGTGCACTATTTTGGCATGGAGAAGTTTCTTAAATATTTGATGTTATCTTTATTACCTAGAATTCTACTAATAAAAAGCAAATTAGTATTTTCAAAAAGAAAAGTAATTGTTATTTGTATAACAATTTGAAAAGTATGTTGTCACAAGAATTACTTTAATTACTGTAGTCATGAGGCGTGGTATAGGTAGGTCAAAGGATACAATAGTAGTTACTTAACATCTTTAAAATCCTTATTAATATTATTATAATATAAATTCTGGTCTCTCTATCTGCTGCCGAATGCGGCAGGTTCAGATGCCCCAGGCGGAAATAAACGAACGTCATCGTTCGGATTTAACAGGTCCAACGAACCTATAGATGGAGGACCTATGGTGTTTCCGCACATAACACACCAAGGAGGAGTATTTCCCTTAATATGGCTATATACACATATTTACCCTGCGTCCGCCTGTCTGAGACACAGCCCAGGGCCTTACTAGAGTCAATATTTCGATGGAAAGAATTTTTTGATCATTATTAAATGTCCTTTGGTTAAGGAACAATAAAATTAACATCTAACAGAAATGATCGCAAAATCCAGAGGACACATTCAAACCCATTTTCGTTCAAACTGTCATGTTGTATAAGTTATATTTTTTTCCAAACAAACTTTACTGTTTAAGCGCATATCTCAACATCTACTGACTGAAATCAAAAGTCATTTTAAAGCATTATCATGTCATCATGATAATATTTAAAGCTTTAAAATATGATAATTATGTAAAATTAAAAAAAAACATGTGCATTAAATTTTTATATAGTATAAAGCAAAGTCTCTGTCTGTATATCCGCTAACTCCTCCTAAGCCACGCAACGGATTTAAGCGGTTTTCACCATCAGTCAGCTACTATTTCAAAGAAAATTTATATAATTATACACTAGCTGTTGCCCGCGGCTTCGCTCGCGGTATGTAATAATCTAATTAAGTATTTATGTCAGTATAGTAGAACTACTTACCATAGCTTCACATACGGCGTAACAGCGGGAGAACTCTACTGTTATGAAAATTATATTCATGATTTTTTTACCTAATTAATTAACGCCTATAACTTGTATTCTATCTGGAATACTGTGCAAAAGCTTATAAAGTTATAATTGCAATAGCACACACACATAAATACACACAATTGATGACTTTTTAAATTAATTTCAAAAACTCATCATTTTGTGTGTATCATATTAATTATACTTGATTTACGTTTAAAGTTAGCCCGAATGACATTTACTCTGTTCATACTTCATAGAGGAACCATTTATGTGTGAATCCGACACGCACACAGCTAGCTTGTTTTAATTTGATAAGAAAATTCACTATTATCTGTATCTACTTAATTAATGCAAATTTCTAAACAAGTTACTTATCGAAACTTGTTTTCGTTTGGCATGAACAGAAAAAAGGGTTTGGGTAAATTTGTTTGGAGGTTGGATTGATTTTTTTATGAGCGGCCACTTTTTTAGCTATTGCTATTTAATATTTCTATACTTGAGATATAAGAATATTAAAAAAACTTAGTCCTAAGTTAAATCGGAGCCCAAACCAAATGTATGTAATCACCCCGTGAATTCTATTAACCCCGTTTTACAGTACTTTAAGTTCACGAAGCACGATTTTGATCTTAAATAGCTCGGCTCCGATGTAACTCAGGACCAAGTTTTTTTAATTGTCTTGTATCTCAAGTATAGAACTATAAAATAGCAATAGCTAAAAAAGTGGCCGCTCATAAAAAAAATCATGCCAACCTCCGAACAAACCCTTTTATATTTTGTAAATTTATTTTTAAATGCATGAAAACCCAAAATCTAATTATGTTTTAATTGCTTCAATTTTTTCACATTTCGGCTCCCATGTATGTTAGACAAAAACGTTAAAACAAAAAGTGTTTCTATTACTTTATACTATCTACCCTGTCATACCCTTTACAAATAATACAATTTTTTATGTTTTACTTGACACCGATTTCAAGATTTGTAGAAAGAAGTCTGTTAATTTTTTTGTTATAGTGTGAAGCTGGTTTTGTTTTTGTTAAAAAAATATATTTTCTACTTTTTAGTTGCGCAAATATGTACTTCAATAACTTTAAAAATAATATATTAAGCATCTGTAGAAATTGTACAGCTAGCACGCGTATACAAATTTCTCATCTCAGTCTTCGGTGTATATGCTCTTCAACAAGGGTTGCTCTCCATTTCCTTACGATGCTCAAATCAGATCCTAACTTGTGACTATGGACCTCTCGGGACTTAAAAGAAACAATTTAAAAATCGGTCCACAATTGACGGAGAAATTGCGTAACATGGGTATAAAAAAATTAAGTGCCATTAGAAAATGTTATAGCTACACGCGTATAATAGCTTTACTTTAAGAATTTAGGCGGAGTGCGTTCATTTATTCATTCAATTCATTACTCTCTTTGTTCGGTAGACCACTCACCAGATTCTCACTGGGTGACCATGACACCACCTGGGAAGTATAGACTTACAAGTTAAGAAAAAACTCGAGTAACAACTCTCATAGGGCAATCTACGACGTGAACACATTAGCGAGACTACCCTAGCTAGAGTATCACTACAGTCTACTTAGACACGCTCGGCTACTCTTGGAAGGCGTTGTGGACGCAGTCAGTGCAACACGTGTTTTGTATTTAATGTGGAATTCTGCATTGCTACCGTATCTCGTTTTTCAATTTTTGGCTTGATAAGTTCTAGAAGGAACTGAAAATCTGACGGCGCTACGCGAAGGAAATTTCTATAAAAGATTACATCTTTTGCTTTCAATTCCTGTATTAAATTACTATGCTCCTTGTTTTGATCGATCTAGTATCCATTGTTTAACCCAGCAGCTTCGTTTAACCTTTTCCTTATTCTTCTTTTTCCATAACAAAGAAACCATAATCGCAGCAGCTAAGCGTGACCACGACATGCTTTCAACTGAGAGCTATGACTGAGAGTGTATATCGTGACTGAATATCTAGTCTACGAGTAGTTTAGTGTACGCAGGCCACAATTGCACTACGATAGAGCTACCCTACGATAGCAAAAAACTGCAGTAGAGCGCTCTAATGATCTCTACGTGTACGTACAAATTAGAGAATAGATTAGAATAGTCTCCAAGCTGTCTAGCTCTATTCTCTCTCCGTGGACGAGACGCTTTAGACTATAAGGATATAATTTTAGTCTGCATGTTTATTCTTGTATTGGTGTGTACCACAAAAAGTTATCTATTTCCTTCTGTAGCTTCTAATGTATAGTCCATTACAATTTGTCAAAGTATTCGTGGTCTTTTCCACCAATATAATGAAAAATTCCCACTGGATACAGACACAAGAATAAAACGTTAAACATTCCATTAATACCTTTTTCCAGTCATTTCTAATATTGGAGTACGCTGGCTGCACATTGAATAAGGGATTCGTAGGCGAACATCGAGCCTCGCTGCGTCTAACTCACTTTCATTTCTCTTCACATTGAACCCGCCAATGCGATACAACACATGTGAATCGAATTTCCTTCATCAATTTTATGGGAATGCACTAGTTTAAAACTAGAGACAGGGTTTTAAAAGTAATTCGACTTTGGGGGTCTGAGGTATCGGTTCATTTCAGAAGAGATGTCTCTTGCCCAAAATAGTTTGGTAGTTCCTGGTTTTTTATACTCTCCTCTCTCCGGGCGAACTTGATTGTTCAGGCTGTTCATTTTTGTTTTATTTTCTATGTATATAAACATTTTTGTTTTATTTTTTTTGTCTTTTTTATCTTACTTTTTATTGTATCTTTTTTTGTTTCATTTCTTTATTAGGAAAATTCTTACATGGTCCTTACATTTAATACATTTTTAGGCTTGAGTCTCATACTTATAGGTTTTTAGTTCAGTTTTATTTCTACAATGTTTTGTTTACGTCGTATCTAATCGTTAGTTTATCTTATTTCTATTTGTCACATTTATATTGCTATCTTTTCTTGATTACATGTTTTACTACTCTTGTACAGTTTATTATTTTTTTACAGATGATGTCGCTTATTCTATTTGTTTATAAATATTTTGTTTATTTATTTCCTTCATACATACTTTCTGAAGTCTAGTTTTATATCTATTTTTACTTTCGTACATTCATTCGTTGTATATTTCAATATACGTAATAATGTACAATTATATGTCTGTCTTATTCTAATTTACAACTTTCTTGCCTATTCTAAAGCAGTATTTATGAATTCTTGAAAAGTACGTTTCGAGATCAACTCATCCATTTTTCTATATTCGACATTGATTCCTAGCTTCAACTTTATTTCTTACCTGTCCCGGGAATACACAGGAAAATTAGATGCGACACATCCTCTATCAATAGTTCCTGGCTTAGACCATATGAATATGCAGTCCAAATGGCAAAGTACATAATAGCTTTATCAATTCCTCTACAAGAAAGGTCCTACTAAAAATTCATAGTTTTTCAAAAGCTGATTATAAAGTACCGTGGATGGAGGCCATACAAAAGGCCGTTTTCGATGTTTACCAAATAAATTGATGTTTGATTTGAAACTCAGTGTAAAATATTCCAAGACGCTTGGGAACACAATTTTATAGCTTTATCGCCGTCTTGTGTTTGCTAAATGATGAATGGTAAGCATTTCTTGCTTAAAGTTAAATATGAGTGTTAAAGGAGTTTGTTTTTATTTATTATATACTTTATAATATTTTATTCATACTTGTTGTGTCACATTTCATCGAGCAATTTATTGATGAATAAACACATGAACGCGATGCTATACGGGTAATAGATGTCGGTATTAGAGCAGCCGATAACATTGGACATTTGTCTAAATCATCAAAAATATCCAGTCTCATAAACGCGTAAATCTAACGTTGATTTGAATCACATCACACATCTGGTGTGCACATCACGTAAACGATGAGATTTCTGAATATATATATATATATACTAAAAGTTAAATGAGGAATTATGAAGATATTTTAAATTTTTATTCCTGCAGCACAACAAACAAGCTTCGGTCCATCTGTGATGGAAAGCGGTTACCGTTGTCTATGGACATTTTTAATACCAGCGGTGCGGCCAATGTACTGCCAACTTTAAAGGAGACACTGGAACTAAGCGTCTGATGCCGGAACACAACTCAAGGTTGTTATGGCGGCATTCTCTAGACCAGATGTATACTGCAAGAGTATAACAACTCGTCGTCTTAATTGTACTTCCCTCTCGGGCGATTGTGCCGTATGCACTTGGCAGTAGTGCGTCATCCTATCCAACGGGGTAACCATAATCGACGCACCACACACTTACTTAAATCCCCACAATACTTGTTAAGTGCCGCGAGAACTTTAGGGTAAAAACCCCGTTTTAATTCGAAACTGACAAAAACGCAGAAGGCCCGCCTAATGGAAAGCGGTTACCTCCGCTTGCAGACGTATGCAACACCAGGGGGAACCTAAAACGATGGCGGCTTGTAGGATGCGACGGAGCGAATGGGATATGAAGCATGGACTAGAGGATGGAATTCGAGGTTACGTGGGCTACCAGAAGAACCTGTATAGCATGAAACTGCAATTTATTTTTATTTCAGAAAAATATGTTCCGATACAACGTATAAAAATATTTAATTCAACGTACAATACATATTCATATACGCACATATTTACCTACATATACTCCCATATTCTAAGATACACGTGAAGTAAATAGCTCGAACTTATTCATTAAAAGAAGTATAATTGTTTCGCGCTGAAATAATCTAAAAGTGTATGACACCGATAGACGGCGTAGCGAGCTGTTATCAAGCTAATGATACCAGCATAGTTCTACCACGTGCAATCAGTATATATATTATATATAGTATTTATATGTTTATTAAGTTTAAATAGTTGCATTTTGTCACCATATCTTGTGTAACTAATGTGTATTTTTTTATTGCAGGAGTTCAGCAGACAGGTAGACTGCCCACTTGATGGAAAGCGGTTACCATCGCCTATGGACATTTGCAACACCAAAGGTGCTACAAATGCGCTGCTGTTCTTTTAAGGGAGACTGGAACCTGGTCAACCTTGAGTTGTGTTCCGGCATTAGTGTATATCTGTATATATATTATAGTTATGTATTTATTATTAAAATGTAAGTAATCGTACAATAATTATGTATACCACCATAGCCACTCCTAATCAGAATATTCTTGCCACGGGTTGTCTGGACGACACCGCTTTTTTGCGATAAGACCGCCCTTTGTACTCAATTAGATGAACACTATTTCGGAAGTTTTCTGTAATGGTGTACAATAAAGTATATCTATCACTCAAAACGTTAGATTTTTCCCTATGGAATTTTCCTCCTTAACTAGACAGCCACGCGCTCAGTCAATTTTATTACCTCTTGGTTTGGAATCCCTGAAAATCAGTTTAAAGGCAAATTACTGGTAACACGATACTTTGTGATTGTATATAAAAGATATTATAGAGATAATGAAAAGCTTCAGAGCGTAGGTTCATGTTATACTGAGAAAAAAACCATTGTTTCGACAAATCAATTTCTCGCCTGCCACTTTTACGTTATTTTTGTAGACAGCTCGACTAATGAAACGAATTTGTATTGTACTGTTTCTTTTATGCTTTAATATGATTTATTTTGGAGTAAAATTCATTCGTAGCTGCTGTGAATTTACTTTGAACCATCGTGCTTAGCGGACTGAACCAATCTACAAAGCACGATTGATGGATTGAAAGATTTAGAAAAAGGTGAATTGGTGGTTTGAGTCTTTTGAGAGAATTGGTAAAAGGAATATTAATGTACCGTTTTTGATTTTCAGGCGGCATTAGAGTTGCGTCGGTCATTTAGATTAAATACAGTGCTGTTTTTAGTTACATCATATATAGTGTGTAGTGCGAATTTCGTGTAGGGTAAAAATATCTAACAAAGAGTTTGTATTAAATTTTGCATCGTCAATGGAATTTCGTGTTCGGAGACACTGAGAATGTTAGAGAAGGCTTACAGTGAATCGAATGTATCAAAAACACGTGTTTAAGAGTGGTACAAAGCGTTCAAAAGCGGTCGAGATATGCTAGAAGATTTGCCTCGACCTGGTAGGCCATCAACGTCGTCAACTAAGTTAACATCGCAACAATGAAGGAAATAGTGACTGATAATCCTCATTCAAGTTTGAAAGAAATGGCCGCTGAACTTTTCGTGTCTCATGAGTGGATCCGTATCATTATAAAAAATCACTTGGGTATAAAAGATGTTGCCGACAACCAGTCTCAAAAGCCCTGAATTTTCTCCAAAAACTCAATCGCACATTCATGAAACGCATTGTTACTGGTGACCAGACGTGGGATTACGAGTTTGACATGCACTAGTTAACAAGCTTCGGAGTGGAGCCTTCCGACTGAATCGAAAACGAAAAAACCACGCCAAAGTCGATCAAAAGTCAAACTCACGTTGACTGTTTTCTTTGATGTTGTGTACTCGGAATTCTTATCGGAAGGTCAAACATTAAATAAACTATATTATTTGAGCGTCATGCGGCGTTTAACAGAACAAATTCGTCGAAAAAGATCAGATTTGTGAAAAGAAATTTCTTGGATTTTGCACCATTATAATGCGCTTTTGCACAAGACCAGCGTTGTGAACGAATTTTTGACTTAACACTCAACAATTAACATCGAGCAACTACCTTATTCAATAGATATGGCTCCAGTCGACTTCTTTCTTTTTCCTAAACTCAAATACTTCGTGACACTTGTTCCGGAAAAACCGTTTAAAATATGTTTTGATGATTGGATTATACGTTAGTGTATCATTTCTGAAAGAGCATACTTTGAAGGTGATAAAATTAATTTGAATGAATAACTAACATTTTGTGTATTATTGACCTTTTCCCAGTACTTTCTTGATAGAGTAGTATTTTATTCAAAAAAAGGTGACAGCCATAATGTAGTCAGTCATAAAGGACTTAGTGGTTTTTGGAATTAAGGAGCTCCCTAATTGCAGTCCATTACTTCGCCACGCATTACCCCATGAAGAAAATATAAATTGACAAAATTTACTTAAGACAAGTCGTGGTAGCTACGGCTAGCCCACGCGTCCTAAACTAAAACAGCCCTTGTTAGAATCCTGGACGGAACGCATGCACTATTTAGTTTTCTGACCTAGTACATATTGTTACAACGGTGAAGGAAAACAACAAAATGAAACCTGCACATCGATATAAATCTAATCCGTGCAGGAACGGAGAAAGAATACAATTTCCTGCGGCCAGGCGGCTTGTCGTAAGAGGCGACAAAACAACCCACAGCCAGGTGGTAGGGTATTTTCCCAACTGGATGGCTACCACCCCTGGTCTAGAGTATGTCGCCATAACAACATTGAGTTGTGTTCCGGCATTAGTGACCAGGTTCCAGTCTCCCTTAAGAGAGCAGCAGCGCATTTGTAGCACCTTTGGTGTTGAAAATGTCCATAGGCGATGGTGACCGCTTTCCATAAAGTGGGCCGTCTGCCTGTCTGCTGAACTCCTGCAATAAAAAAAAAAGATATAACCGACGTATCAATCCTGCCAAGTATGGCGGGTATACTGTCCATTCCCCATTATATGTTAAGCCCAAGCCGATCACGTTTATGGGCTGTTATTATATAGTTACTAACTGTATTCTACGAATCTTAACAACAAAATTATGAATATTTCACAAAAAAAAGTGATTCAAACAAGGCTTCATAGCCTAGCCTTCATAGCGCAGGATTATATAAAAGTTCCCTTTTAGCCATAATTACTACAGAACCCTATTATTGACTGTGTCTTTAGACACTATTGTTCTTTTTAACTTTGCTAAGTTTATTCGCATTACCGCCGTTCCAACGAAGCGGAAAAAGAACAACCTTCGTAGACTACTTGAAATGCAGAGTAAGCCCTTTTTTTATTGACGGACCCTTTAACAGTTTTTCTTTAACGATAAAGAACAAATTACACCTTAAGAAAAAAAACTTAAGTTTTTATAAGAGTGGGCTTTAAGGTCCAGCCTAAACTGAGTAAATGATACGAGGGTTTTTCGTGTGATGTGAATCGAAAGAAGAATGATATTAAGCTTTCAGGATTACGATTTTTACTGGGCAATAGAAATTCCCAATGTTATTTTTTATACATGTATGTCTTATCAGACCACGGGATATCAAAATGGCCCAGACTTTTGGAGGGCTAATAACGATAAGCACTTTTTAGCAATTCATCCATAGTATAGGAACACTGTCTAGTCAGCCACTTTCTTAAGACTACAGTGAATTTTCTTACATTTATAATTTCAGTTGGCAAAGAGCTATAAATAAGAAGAGCCTTATAAATACAGTTCCTTCTGAAAATATTACTTTTTTTGTTCTTTTGCTGGGCGATTATCATTTTCTGCCGTTAGGTATATTTCATCTCGCCTAACATAAAACTGTCAGAATAAAATTGCTGGTTTGTATAGTGCCTTCTTGGCCTTAATAAGGGTTTGCCCAGTCTCTAGTCTCGTCGATCACTTTGTAATTTTACTAATAAGGGACTCCTAGTTGCTTATTGATAAGGTCAGGGTTCTTTAACGTTGATATACATGAAAAAGAATTGCCAATAGCGAGGAACTTATAATATGGAAAAATATTTAATTTCAATTTTTATATATAAATGAACTAGAATACGAGCATTTAGTACCAAGATATTTCAAAAGGATGAGCACAGAAGATCCTTTATTTTTATTCTAATAACTACCCAGAAACGTCTTTATTGACGCACTTCCGTTTTTGAAGCGTACCACCAGTCATCTGACATTTTGTTAAACAAAACAAAATCGATTTCACAGACAAAAACAAACTTAACTGATTTCTTTCTACAACACCTTGAAGTCGGTGCGAAGTAAAATATAAAAGAACCAGCTATCCCGTCAGACGACCTGCCCGGAAAAGCTGCAGTCGATTTGTCGACAGCAGCGCCACCTGCCGGGTCCAATTGTGAACCAACTTAGAAATCTTCTCTGGGTCATCCACAACAACTTTGCTGTAGATCATCACATAATCAAATGTTTACGTTTCTATAAAGGACATACAGACAAACAATAATTTTATACATAAAAAGAAGAACATGATATACTTAATGTTTGTACAGTATATAAAGTATATTATTTTTAACTTATTCTTGGACTTTTTCATATTATTTATTATCTTCACCGCCACTGAAGTTATAATATTTTCCTAGTCTAGCGGGCTGCCTGGAAGACATCGCTTTAAGCGATAAGGCCACCCATTATTCGACATTTGACGCCCTCTGTGGTTGAGCGGGCTAAGCCTTTGCCGGCCTACCTCACTGCAACGCGGAGGCTCCGGGTTCGATTCCTGGTATAGTAACGTAATTTCGGAAATGTATTT
Source organism: Dendrolimus punctatus (assembly GCA_012273795.1). Lineage (NCBI taxonomy): Eukaryota > Metazoa > Arthropoda > Insecta > Lepidoptera > Lasiocampidae > Dendrolimus > Dendrolimus punctatus. The sequence goes on along the minus strand of CM022540.1, from coordinate 15,142,251 downwards.
TCTCCGTTATTTACTATGGCCTGAGTGTCTGGAATCGGCCCCAGAGTGGTCCGTTGTATATTACCCATAACACAAGCGTAACTTGCTTAGGTTATATCCCATACAATGTGTGTATTTGTCTGCCGATATTATTATTATTATTTTTATATTATTTATTGTACCTAGTTTTAATTTTTGGTGATCAATAAAGTGTTTTCATCTAACAATAATAATAATAATTTATTAATTCAAAAGACAACACAGTTCACTTTTACACAAACACAAAGAAAAACAGTCCAAGAATTTACACCAATATACAATTTATAATGTTGTTAGTAATTAGTTTTTTTTCCTTATGTCTACGTTAGTAATTAATAATTAATGACTAGCACTGATTTAGTCCTCTTGACCAAAGACCAAATCAGTGGGCAGTAAAATTTATCAACTATTCCTTTCAGGATGCTGTTGCTGCTACCACGCAATCTGCTTAGCAACGACGCAGTTTTTTACGCCACAAAGCATCAAAACCATCTATGTGTGCTTCGGCGAACACAGCCGACGCACTGCAGAAACGCGGTCGCCGCAACAACACCCTGAGAGAATTATTGTATTGGACTCGCAGGGCATTGTAATCTCTTTGGGTATATTTGGGCCATAGACTTGCCGAGTACAGAGAGGTACAGTTTAATCTAAGTATATATAATTAGTAATAATTTTCGATTCATGTTGCTCTATGTTTATCTCTCGAACTGTTTCTCTAACGACATTTAAATCTATTTCAACTAAGTTAGAAAATTAAAGGCTTAGATAGAGTTATAGTGTAATTTAAATAGTTCCTATTAATATTACAACGTATTTACTTACATGAGTATTGAATCGAAAGTTGTGTTGAAATTGGTGTTAAAATCATGATTACACTGAATACGCTATATATATGTTGTGAATTTTTAAAATGAGCCTCAATGGGCAGAACCTAAATAAACCTAACGCGCCAGCGAAAGCACGCATATAAGTCTTGGGGCCGATTTTGAAGAAAACCAAACTAATATCATTAGATTAGGTTAGAGAGATCATCTGTATATTGTTATACCTAAATATTTTGATGTCAGTGTATTTATTTATCTTTAGTCACAATTATATATATAACCTTTATCTAATATTTTAGTCATTTATTGTTACCTACTGACCAAGAATTCCTGTATCGAATAAAGTGTTGATTAAAAAAATGACACAACTACTAAAGAGTTTTCATTAAAATCGGTCTATAGAATCTTTTAAGCACTTGAAGGCTCGCTTGAAAAATTCATATTGTATATTATTTCAGGGTGAATATAAATTTCAAATATAACAAAGCGTCATTTCCTATGATTAATTCCATTCGGGAACAGACAAATGGCACTTTATTTAATCCAAACTCGACTTCAAAGCAGCCGGTCGCAAATTAAAAGGGTATGTGGCTTCATCAACCGGTGCTTTAATTCTGGGTATAACGCTGGGTGGATATGTGAAAACGATTTAATCACAGGCAGATACTCTTATTTCGCGGTGATTAAATTAAATTATTAGATAATAAATACCCACCACTTCTAAATCATGAGTAGCGCAATCTATATACACACACAAACGCGCGCACACACACACACACACACACACACATATACACATGTTTATGATCATAATTATATACAATGAAATCTCGACAACTTCATCCCGGCAGAACAAAATATTCATGGGCGCTTCACATTTTCGAGTGAATATTGCTAGAACAGAACACAAGAACGCATTCGACGTTTTAATTCTTGAGCATTTGTTAAGCTCTTGCAGTGTTCTCACGGAAATGTGGAGAGCTCATTAGATAGTTAAAGAAAAATGTCATCTTGACTTAAAGCGGACACTCCGCAGTCACATTGCGACGACGCATGACGAAACACACATATTGTATATCCCCAAATTAAGCAATTAACGCTTGTGTTATGGGTAGTATACAACGGACTACTCTGGGGCCCATCCCAGACACCCAAACCATAGTAAATAACGGAGAAAATATATTTCCGAAATTTACTATACCAGGAATCGAACCCGGAGCCTCTGCGTTAAAGTGAGGTAGGCCGGCAAAGGCTTGGCCCGCTCAACCACAGAGGCCGTCAAACGCCCCAATCAACAATAGCACGTACACACGTGCTTAATGTCTATTTAGAGCCTTACTTATAATAATCTCGTTAAGAAAGGATTAGCCATCTCTTAAGTAAGAGACTCTTAAGCCTGTAATCAAAGGCAGTTAGTTTCAAATAAAACTTGCCATCTTGCCGCTTAGCAGTCACTTAAACTACCTCTCGATGTTGGTTATTTTTGACAGTTATTTATGAGTTACTTTACCTCCACTTCTAATCCTTAACAGGAGCTTATGGGTAAGATTTTCGTTAATTATTTGATTTGTTCAGCAGTTTCTTGAAATTTAACAAACGATTATAAGTAAGGCCATTAATGTATAAACCATCTGTTTATATTGCATTTATATATTTGTTACCAAAACGTAAGTATTCGTACTATGTATTATTTATACCACCATCTACGTTCTAATCTCAATTCATTCCTGGGGTTCTCTGGAAGAGATCGCTTTCGAACGATAAGACCGCCGTTTGTGCATAATTAGACATACTTTTAGTTTGTAAGTTCATTTTTGTATTGGTGTACAAAAAAGAGTTATTGATTGATTAATATGAATAATATAATGGTAATACTATTAACTTGGCACTTGAAAGTAAAGGTATGTCTTTACTTTCAAGTATTACATCGTTGCTAAGCTCGAACAGAACTAATTGAGTCTCGAGGGGCACTCAATACAATCTATATGGCAATCTTCTTATCGGATGTAAAGCTATTGATTGTATTGAATTCAAGGAGTAATTATTTCTTTAGTCTCCAAAGACTTTCTTATTTCTATCCAGTATAATTATAAACCCTAGAGGTTCAAATCTGTCTGAATATTATTTTATTATAGTACTTATTAATAGTAAGATGCATGGGTACAAATCTAAAGGTAGATAAAAAAAGATGGATGAATTGTGGTGTAACAGAAGATGTCAGAATAGAGGAAGCTGTGGAAGGAAAAGACATAATTTGCCGACCCCAATTAATTGGGATATGGTGAAAAAAAATAGAAGAGTATTTATTAATAGTATTAATTCCTGAAGTTATCTTAATATTCTGGTAAGTAATAAATACTACTAAATTACTAAAATTTGATTCTGTGAGAGATGTATTTAAAAATATTAATATGTTTTTTTTACATTTATAAGCAGGATCCTTATTCTGCTTGTAAATTACAAACAGGATAGTCGTCGCGATAGCTTGGTGGTTAGCACACATTCATCCATTCCAATGACATGGATTCGAATCATAGCTGGAAAACGCGTACCCTAATCGGCAGTTTTTAGGACTTTGTGTATGTAGTGAACATGAAATAATTTTCTATCTATCCATCTTACTATTCATTCACTTGTCCTACAATCGATTAAATTTTGACATTGTTTGTATGGAGCTTATATAAAATTTTAACCGATATTAAGGCATGAACCGATAGTCAAAGTTATCTCATGTGTCGAAATCTGACTATTACACGATTCGCTTTTGTCTCCCAATTTGGATGAATCTACCAAATTAATTATCTATACTAATATTATAAAGAGAAAAGATTTGTATATTAGTACGTTTGTAAAGAATGAACTCAAAAACTATTGGACCGATTTAAAAAATTCTTTCACTATCAGAATGCTACATTATCTTTGAGTAACATAGTTTGTATTTATAATCACAAAAAATTAGGGATCTCTTCTAAAACTTCAATCAAGTAACTCTTCAATATTAACAAAATACTTGGCGCTGGAATTGAGTTGTACGATTTTGGTGAAATTTTATGTTTGAGTGGGTCCCGGGGTGATTTAGATTTACAATTAGACTCGGTAGGTGGTGCTGAAATACAGTTATAGATAAAAAAAATCAGGGTAAGATAACGTCTGCCGGGACCGCTATTGTAAACATAAATAAAATTGTTTCTACAATGTCATTGAATCGCGTTGTTACCTTTCATTTTTACGCTTTTTAACCTAATTGAATCAATTTTGTTGAAATATATATTTCAATTTTTAGACAAGAATGATATATAACTTTATATGCTCCAAAAAATAATTAAGCTGAAATCACAATATGGAACTTATTTACGAGTATATTTGTATTTATTGATAGACTGAAGGCGATATACGGGTCCATATTATCTTATTATCGTTAATATTTGGAAACCACAGATCAAGTTTCAGGAGTAATATATCAATGTCATCGGTATACACTATTTGTTATTTCACTTCAAGGAAGATAGATAAGGCAAGCATATTCGCACCTGCCCTCTGTGATGTTTGGACATTCATGAAACTGAATTATTTTGATAAGGTTCTTCAGGTACAGCCATAGATGGGTACAGCCTTGATGAATTACGAAATTTAATAAGAGTTAATTCTAACATATCAATTTATGACTGCTTTACGTTAAAAAATGTTAATAATTAATATTGTTACGACTCAGACGCAGAAAAAAACAAATTCACACCTGCATACCTGTAAAAACACATTTTATTACCTTTCGGATTCTGGTCTTCTTTTGGTTACCTTGTGTTTAAAAATTGTATTTAGAAAAACAGCCCGTTGTGTATTGTAATTTTTTGTAGTAGTCATTAGTCAGGTGTTATTGTAGGAAATTCAGTCCACGAGGCCGGTCAGACATATTTAATTTGTACAGTATAAAGCAATGCCCCAACTGAGAGATGAGGCAGTCTAGCAATGACCACAAGCGAAGCAAAATTTGTGTACATTCGGTAATTTATTTAGTGACTGACTTTGCGCGTGTTATTGAATCGTGCATTACGTTTGGACTGGTTGTGCTCAGTTATATTTATATCTGTGTTATACGTGTTTCTAATAAATACTATAATAATTCCAACTTCGTTTTAATTCGAGACCGGCAACTCGTACATATAATGTTCACCTAAAGTTTTAATTGTGATTTCCATTTACATAAATGTCTACAACCACAACCACCGCAATGCTTGAAGACAAAAGTCTTCGAGCAGTGCGTCCTCCCCGTCCTGACCTACGGGGCCGAGACGTGGACACTGACGGCAGGATTGGTCCACAAGTTCCAAGTCACTAAACGGGCTATGGAGCGAGCTATGTTGGGTGTTTCTCTTATGGATAAAATTAGAAATGAGGATATCCGTAAGAGAACCAAAGTAACCGACATAGCTCGCAAAATTAGCAAGTTGAAGTGGCAGTGGGCCGGTCACGTCTGTCGCAGGACCGATGGCCGTTGGAGCAGACGAGTCCTGGAGTGGAGACCGCGTCATGGTAAACGTAGTGTCGGACGCCCTCCAGCCCGATGGACCGACGACCTACGCAAGGTCGCCGGTAGGCGCTGGATGAGAAAGGCAGCGGATAGGTATGAGTGGCGCCGTCTTGGGGGGGGCCTACGTCCAGCAGTGGACTGTAAATGGCTGACGACGACGACAACGACGACGACGACGACGACGACGACGACGACGACAACGACGACGACGACGACGACGACGACTTGTTACATACATACTTGTTTCATAGTAGTGTTAGTGCGGGATATAGGTACACAATTAGACACTTAGATTTTGGAGAACGATTTTATTCAACTTCCGAGTAAAGAATGCGGATCTAAAGTACAAAGAAATGAAGACATGAGTAGATGAAGGTGATAAGTCGCATAATTCCAATTCTGAGCAAATCGAGATAAAAGTTTTACTTTTATTTTAAACTGAACTGAACTTAACACCTTTTTCAACTTTTTTTTTTTTAAATATGCCTTATATCTATGGTCTAAGGTCTGTAGTCATTTGGTATCGACTTATAACCTTCATCTACGCAAAAAAAAACAAAATATCGAATATGCGACATATCACCTTCATCCACTCACGTCTTCAATTATAAGTCACAATCTCGCTTATTACTGAGCTATACTAGAACATCACTATGATATATGCATTCGTCTAAAGTTGAAGTGATAATGAATGTTCATTTTATTGCACAGGATCCAGCTGAATAGCCGTAGATACCTGTTACAGCGAGACCGAGCTTGGTGGGCTTCCCGACTCCGTGGAAGCGGAGGCGTTTATCCCGCACGCAGCGCACTCGAAAGGCACCTCTTGTGAGGTTTGACCTCGGCTCGACCGCTGCGGAGGGAACGACTCTATCGGATTAAGCCGTAAAAAGCTGAATGAGCTAAGCCAACAGACTTGAAGTGATTACATATGGGGACGCGTTATCGACTCCACTGGCAGAACCTATCCTAGTCTATCTTACTACTGCTTCGCCAAGTGATATAGCTTGTAAAGCAGAAGCGGCAGAACAAACTCTCCAACAACATGAGTGTGATTGGCTCTCCAGCATTTGTCAGCGTCTGTTACGTCAGGCTGATGTTCTGCGCTTCGGGGGTCCATAACCGCGAAGCGTTGAGTGATTTCATCGAGCTCGTCAATGAGGACATTGCCAGGTCGATGTTCACCCGTGGCAACATTCTGTATGGGTTTATAATTGAAACTTAATATAAACCACGACCAGAGGGTTCGGGTGGTGGAGGTTCAAAGAAATTACGTGTTAAAATGAATGTTCGTCGCTACACACGCTCGCTTTTATACTCGGGCAATGACGTGTAGTAATCACAGCTACCTACCCGCAAATATTACAATATTATAATAATAGGTCGCACTACCTGAGACAAATGTTATTAATGGTAAGTTTCTATCGAAACTATTAAAAACTTTTAGTAGTTCGTGGTGAAAGTTGTTGTTGTCTAGTTGCAGAGGTGCAGCCGCGCAACTGTGTTCAACTGAGCCAACTTGTGCACTTAATTTATGAACAACAATTCTGTATAATAACAACATTAAAGCCTTTAAAGTGTCTACTTATGAAGTATTTGCATTTAAATATTAAAGACAATTTACTTTGCGTCGTCTGAATACTTTTAAGAGTGATAGGAAAGTGATTAAATTACCAATTAAATTTTATTTATTTATTTAGGCACACCAACAGCACACACATTATGGTTACATTACATATCATTCACTACAAAGGTTCTGATGGGTGGACCCATTAGAGGAGTGCACAGCATTTACAGTTTAAATGTCAATTCCTAGTAATTTAATTAATTAATGTCAATATTATGCATATGTCAAGTAGAAATATTATAAAAACTTAATGAATGTAAATAATGTTGTCAGTTAATGAAATTTTGATATAATGTCAATTTTTTTATTTTCTGTATGCACATTTAGTATTTATGGTATAACCCAGAGTTGAGGTATTTTATCAATTATTCAATTGGGAATTATAAATTAAAATACCTACTATAAAATTTTAAATATGGCGGTAAGCGCTTTATGTGCAGAGTGGTCGTATCGCAACAGTTGCGGCGAGTATTATAATTGTATAATAATCATAAATACTTACATAATCAAGCTTAAGCAATTTTTATTAAACCATTATTTGAAATTGGTTTCATTTTTTTTTTCTTTATTCAAGCAATAACATGATTTTTATATACCTAAAAGACAGAAAGGGTTTGACGACAAGCTAATCTGCGCTTTAGATAAAACTAAAAGATAATAATTATGTAGTTTGAGTATCATACCCGCGGTGTATTTATAGAAGAATCTTGTTTCGGGAGTCCGACTCACACATAGCCTCTTGTTTTATCTTTCTATCACGTATTTCGTTGGTACTTTATATCTTTTTACGACGAAACTGATAATAAAAACATGGCGATGTAATATTGATTGCTGAAAACATTCGAATAATGTCGTCATTCTAGTATTGTGACGTACTGCCAACATTTCAAAATGTAACGAATTGACATTAATCCGATTTATATTCGATTCTCGTTGTCGGTTGTCAGGCGAAAATCCTCTGCGTTTATAATATTCATTTTATGCTGAATAAATTATTAATGTGAGTGAAAGTGTTCAGCTTTAGGCGTCATCCATGAATTACATCACATGTCGAGGGAGGGGTCGATGAAGTGTGACATTGTGTGACAGATTTTCTTTTCTTTTTCAGGGTTTCTTTTCTTTTTTGATGTCACCTTTAAAATTCTAATATTTAAGTTAATTACGGAACTGCTGTTTTAATTTAACTGTTGGTCGTACGTGCTCGCAATTCAACCATAGTAATTATTTTCAATTATATTGAATGTTATTAAGGTTCTGTTGTTCAAGACTTCTATAATCACAGATTTTTCCATGCTTTACTGTTAATTTGACTTTAACAATAAACAAAAGAATATATATGCGTGTGTGTGTGTAATGTTTCTTTATGCATAATTTTTAAAAATATTAGCATACTGCACTTCTTCTCTCTATAAACTAACAAGTGCACGAAATTTAATAATCCTCCGTCTACGCAATTTTCGTAAAAAGATTGTAAAACATTTGATGTCACACTAGAGAGGGAGGAATCTTTATCAAAATCTAGGTTAGTTTTTTCACAATACACAATTTTGAAAGGAACTGAAACAATAAATGAAAATTCTTGAACAATAGAATTATCCATTCAAAATTCTAATACAAGTTCGTTGGTAGTTGCATCATCAAAACATTGTAGACGTTTGACATAGTTTAGAGAAGCATAGTATCTATCACTGGTGGTCCCTGTTCCGCTAAATTAAACGGCTCGGATCCGACTACTAAGGGGCGCTGCTCACACCGAATTGTAACAATTTGACAAGAATTTCGATACCTTAAGCTGAAATAGCGCATGTGTGTGTTATTTATTCACAGGTAAGAGCTCTGTAAAGGTGACAAATATCCTTTTTCGTTATTTTGCTAAGAAAACACAAAAAAGTATGATTTTTTGTTTTCTTAGCAAAATACATCTAATTTTATTTTAAAGCTAGTCAACAGCTGCATTTATATCAGTATTATTTCAAAATATTTTTGAAGTTGTACTGTATGTTGTTATTATATTCCTTTTTTATTTCCACTAAAAGTTAGAAGGAAAATTAGTTTTTACGAAGTTGAAGGCTATTAAGAAGGCTAAGGCTATCCAAACGTGTTGATAACTAAAGAAATTCATGATCATTTTTCCTTAATCATTTAAATACTTAAATTAATATTTACATACACATTGTTATTACAAAACTGCCTCAATATAAACGTAACTTAAATTAATTGAATCTAAAATTATAAATGATGTACCAGATTCATCATTCATCATCATATTCGATGTCGATGATCTGAAATTTGATTTTTATAATAACCATTGAGGTTATTATAACAATCAAACTTCAGACCTAAATACGACACTGGAAATTTGGAATGAGCTCCCAACTGAGGTTTTCCTGCAGCAGCATTATAGTGTTTTCAAATAAAGGTTTCATTAATTTTCTCAGAACGGCGACGCGTTAGTAACCTCTAGTAATACAAACGCCCATAGCCGATGGTAATTACTTTTCATCAGTTGGCCTGCTGGTCAGTCTGCTGTGCTCCGGCTGTATAAAAAATCTAATATGGTGAACAAATTATAATGATAGTTACATACTGTTTGAATTTATTAAAAAGCTATTGTAGGGATAGTTTTTTACTTTTATAAGTTTTTTTTATTCCCCACCGCCACACGAAGCCGATTTATCCGGCCTTGTTAATATTTTTATTTTATTTTTAAATACTGTATATTATACTCTTCTAATAATTTTTTCTCTTATTACTATTTACATTGATGCTTATCTGTGTTACTTATATTGATTTCGGGAATATGTTGGTTCGTAAGAGTGTGATAGTCAGGCCGTAGCCTGCCTCAACATCCGGCCCCTTTTCCTGCAGCCTCCCGGAGACTGGAGGCCGCCGGTTGGGAACAAAAGCGAAAATCCGTAGTCCAATGCAAATAGCAACTGGTGTGCAAAGTTTGTTTTCATGTACTCACCGTTCCTTATCTAATGAAAGTTTATTTTTCTACACTGCATTCAAGTAATGCGTTTAAAGAAAAAACCAGTAAATGTTTGGAGTACAAATTTACAGCTCTCATACTATTGCTTTAATATTTTAAATGCAAATAGATTGCTAACGAGATGGAGTAAACTTGAAAACGTAGTGACGAAGATGCGTGCGACCATGCATGCCTTTGGATGTAAATGATTAATTAGTGTGATTTAGAAACGAAATGAGTGCAAGATAAGTCGCGTGGGGAAGTCTAAAAAAATCATAGAATAACTAAACTCTAAATTGACACATATGTAAACATTTTGAATAATTTATTATAGAGCCTGGCTTATACTCGTAATACTTACTCCTCATCATTTTGTCATTTTTTACAAGCTTTTTTTTAACTTGAAATGGATGATGTATATGTGTATAAGTAAGTAGTTCGGGAGAATATTGCGAGTTAAATTTGGCACGCATGTATATCGCGTGACAATGCAATAATATGGTACCATGGAGCTCATCTAATGATGGAGTCGAAAGGTGACCATAGCTCTTGTATTAAACAAGATAGACCCGTCGTGTTTGGGCTCGTTTTACTTGTCTTGACTAGCACTCTGCTGCTACTTGATATCCAGTATATCAAAAAGTTTTATTTAAAAACCTTTCTATGGATCTTTTTTTTGAAAATAGCAACCGCCCACATAACGTTTCGTGTATTGTAATTTGTTTTAATATTTACACAGTATGGATATATATTCTTCGATATAAATTAATTTTATAAAATCGAAATATAGGTAGATATATATCTAACTAAGCAAAATAAATTAAACACGTACCACATCGCTGCCAGAGGTAAGCGTGGCCAGAAGGCTGGCTGCGTTGTCACGCTGAATGGCAATGCTTATTCGCTGTGCGATATATACACCAAGCTTGTGGTCATGGGTGGCATCAAACATTCCATTTCCATTCCCACAAAATTCTTTGCGGACGAACCCCACGAACCTAGTGTCTCAACTCCAAACTGTAATTGTTATTTAAATAAATTGTCCTTTACACTATCTGATTGCGGCAGTGAATTCAATTTTATATAAATTTGACCGCGAATTAATGTTTCTTTTACTGCATTTTTATTTCCTGAATTAACGCTCAATTCAAATTCTTGCATAATCGTGAATTACCCTCCTATTTTGGAGTCGGTTGAAAATTGACTCAATGCCTACCTAAAATACCTACGTTAGTATCAAAAGGTCGAGATTGACCGGCACTTTCGAAGTACGAGTAAATTTTGAAAGGCTCCGAAAGTTTTGGGCCAAGAGTTAAATGTCTGTCACTTTACGAAGTAATATCAAGAACTAACTCACCTTGCCGTATCTAAAAATAGAAGTTTTCTTTTCAGATATATTTTATTTATTCTTATGTATGTAATAAGAATAAATAGTAAAAACTTATCGTTTGACGTGAACTACTATGATCTTTATATACATACTTAATTGAAAAATCGAAGTTGGCTTTGATTTTGTGATTGATAAAGATGGTGGTATTAATAGATATAATATAGGTGCAGTGGACTGTATTTAAAATATAATTGAAGTAAAAGAAGTGTTTTCAACTATCAATCTTATACTAGTATATAAAGCTGAAGAGTTTGTTTGTTTGCTTGAACGCGCTAATCTCAGGAACTACTGGTCTGATTTGAAAAAATATTACAGCGTTAAATAGCCCATTTATCGAGGAAGGCTGCAGGTTATATATCATCACGCTAATACCAATATGAGCGGAGCACGAATGTAGAATGTTTCAAAATCGGGGGGTTTTTTGAACTTACTTTTTTTAGTTTTCCACGCGGACGAAGTCGTGGGCAGAGACTAGTATATGATATTTCCTCAACATCACATTTGACATCACGAGAGAAAAAATAATTTTTAATTAAGGGATGCCACAACACAGAAAATATAATTATGTCTGAACATGCTTACACAATTATTATTTTATCAAATTATTTAAGCGTGTGATATATTAGCGAATAAATACACGCATTTGTACCTCGACGATTTTCTGTAAACTATAAATTAACATACAATCGATGATACACAAGCGACAATTTCATCGAGCTACAAATACACGTATATAATTGAAAGCTATCACATGCTTTAGTTTTTGTATAAAAATTACATGAAGGCTTAAGTTTTTTTAGGGAGCGAGATAGACTTGAGAGGACCAAGTACTCTTAACACTTAAACTACGCTAAAGCGAGTAATTGTAATAGTATATTGATCATGTATTAGCAGAAGGTGATGTCAGGAGCCTTAAGAATAGACGAGCGTGCATGACAAGAGCTATGAATGTCAAAGAAGCAAGTGAGGTGTGTAAGAATAAGCCTGTATGCGCTCTGTTGTTCGTCCCTACCCCGCAAGGGACCTGGCGTGAAGTTATGTATGTATGTAATATTAGTAAGCTTGGCGATCTTTGTTTCTTGGCATACAAAACGTACGTTGGGTGATACACGATCACAAGAGGTCAACGATTCATAAATACGCATGCTTGCATGTCTATCAAACGCTTTAGCTTCTCTCAAATAACTACCTTATACACGTAGGTTTTAAATTTATACCAACCGTGCCAAAAATATAAATGTTCCCGTTCAATATAAAAGGAAGGTTCGCAAAAGCAAAAACAATCAATAACCTACGTCACAAAGTACATTCGTAATTTCAGTCTGACCTTTTAAAACGTCCAGACGAGCCATACAGAACCTTTTTCAACGAGGCAATATGTGTCAATACACACTCAATACGAGTCACTTCTCTCAATAGGATTGAGCTCAGTTAATTAATTAATATTGCAAGTCATTGAAATACATGTATTATTCAAATATTTCAATACTCGTTGTGTAACATTAACTTTAATGGATTATTAATTATTAAATTAACTTTTATTTTTAAATAAATTTGGGAAATTAATTGTGAAATTATTAATCTTATTATGAATCAGTCTGAACAGACCCTTTTTTATCAAAGAAAATCCGATTGATCATACCACCGCGGAGGAAGCGAGGTGGGGCACATGATATTAGCCACGTCGGGGTGCCACTAACACTACCCGCCTGGGGATGGTGCCTTTTAAACCTCTGGGTATTCTTCTATACGTCCCGTGTCCGGGATGTAGGCTACACGGGACGTAGGCTCGCTCTCGCATACACCTCCAGCCCGGTCGAATATTAACCAACCAAGTTGGAGATCTGAGTTTTGTCGGCTTCTTCGGGCTCACCCACGAGGTGAGAGGGGCCGGCATTGACGGCAAAGCAAACCCGGGTAAAAACTGTCAAATAAAATCAATTTCAGTAAATTAATTTTACTTTATTTTATAGTTTTATTTATTTATAAATTAGTTTATTTTTTAAATATAATCCTACTAAATAATTCAGAAAACAATTATAAAACACAAAAGCTTCAACAAACTCGTAGAATTTAATTAAAAGTGTAGGCACCGCCGTATAATAATTATTAAAACTTATTAACAATGTATATTAAGTAAGTTTTGTGATTAGCCGAGTAAATTAAGCACTGTTATGCTATAATTTCATTTCAAATTGCTTGCTACTAGAAATAAAATTCAAATACCAATTTTTGTGTTACTTTCTCTGTTCGTCTTCGCTTTGCGTCTTTGTTTGAGTATATATAGATAAAGGGAAACTTTTTTCGCATTTTTATTATATCTTGAAAAAAATGAACCACATTTTTTAATAGGGTAATTGAATTCATCATTAGTTCATTGCTTTTAAAATTCAAATATTTACTTTTAGGTATATTTCTTTTTTATTGCTTCAAACAGCAGAAAGCTTTTACTGTCGCCTACGGACGATGGCAATTGTCGGTAATGCGTTGCCGACTTCTTAGAAATTCTATAAAGTACTTTAAAAAAAGACGATACCATAATCACGACGGGAAGTTCCCGCCAGATCATTGTTGTAGAGAACCGTTGCGTAGTTGAGCGTGGGAAACTCAAGGAAATGGGGGTGAACACTTCTGTCGCTGGCTGGTTGAAAAGTGAGGCCTAGTCGCTAGTTTAAGCAATTCATCGGAACACTCCTCGTTTAAATATACAGCAGGATGAAAACTCTCCAACGGCTAAGTTATTCTAGAACGCCTGTTATTATGGCACCGTCGACATACGGACGGCGTGACGCTGGATGGAGATCTAGCGTCAGGCCGTCCACCTCGACTCCTCGAGGGGGTCTGTCTGGTAAGCGGGTGCTCGGGCAATAGAAGTGAGCAGTATTCCATATGCGGTCTGATTAGCGCTTTGTAGAGCGCATGTCGTTGCTGCGGGATGAAGAACTGCTCGGATTGGATTCTGCGAATCTTATGTATACTGTTTCTGTAGACAACAACAAACAACTTGTACATTTCTATCAAATGTTAAATCTTTAGCTTCAATAGTAGCGAAAAATAATCAGCTGTGAAATAATGACAAATATTGGATTAATGCTTTATGCATTGTTTTTTTGCCTTTGGATATCTGAACCCTCAAGCGAATGAAAGTATAAGAGGAGCTTACATGAACAAAGGTGTCAAATGAAGTGAATTATTTTTTAACTTGCGTTTATGTCTGTGTTTAATAGTAGTGTATCCAATAGAAACTATTGCACCTTTATTCGTGTTAATTCTCCTAAATTGAAAAGACAAAACTAAGTTCTCGCAGCGCACTGGGGCGCAATCGGCTTCCTATTCTAAAATCCGCTTCCTATTTCCGGCCTCATTCTAAGAGCTCGGGATTCAGTTTACCTGTTTTGTTTGTCTGAGTCCGAACCCTGAAAAACAAGAACTAGGTCAACAACACTTGACGTCTACTCACAGTTAGTTGTACTTCCACGGAATACCGCTGCAGATAATTATGCCTTATATGAATTATAATTATAGGTACGCGAATACCTGGGGAAGACGGACTCGATATCTATTAAGGATTATTATTTCTAATAACCCTTGGGAGTATATTTATTAATCATTATAGGAGTAAGTAGATCGGTAGAGGTGACATTCATACAGACAGAGTAACTATACATACATACATACATAAAATCACGCCTGTTTGCCATGGGGGTAGGCAGAGACTATGGATCTCCACTTGCGACGATCCTGACAAACAACTTTCGCTTCACCTACTTTCATTAACCTCTTCATACATGCGCGTTTATTTGAAATGCTTTTTACCTGATCTTTTTTTAACAGTTCTGATATTTGTTCATGGTATGTTCGTCTCAGTCTACAGGCAACAGGTTTACCATTGACAATACTGTCATATACCTGTTTTGTGATTCTATTTTCATCCATCCTCTCTACATGCCCAAACCACCTTAACATTCCTTTTGCAACTCTTGTTATTACATCTTCTTTCAAACCACAACGTTCCCTTAGCACACTGTTTCTTATCCTATCATTCAAGCTAACCGCACATATACTTCTCAAAGCTCTTATTTCAACTGCGTTTATCCTACTTTCATACTTCTTCTGCCATACCCAACTTTCACTACCATACACCAGGGTCGGCACCAACACTCCTTTATGGACAGCCAAGCGAGCCTTTACAGACACTTTCTGGCTATTCATAAAAGAATTTAGCGCTCCATTCACCCTATTACCTGTCATAACTCTCCTTTCAATATCCCTTTCATGCTTTCCGTCTCTGGTAAACATGCAGCCTAAGTAAACAAATTCACTAACTCACTATACATATATGTATAGTAATTATTTTACTATTATATTAGTATCTATTTCAACCGCACGCCTACGCTATCTTTGCAATTAGATCTTGTCCATCCAAAGGTTGGAAGAGATTGCTTTTATCAAAAAGGCCGCCCAATGTACCTTTTAGTATGTAAGTTTATTGTGTAATTTTTCTCTGTAATGTTCGTATACAATAAAGAGTATTGTATTGTATTTTTTAGTCATAAAGGTATCAATGTATAATCAAACGTTTTTATTGGATTTACCATGTGCCTCAAAGATAAAGCTTAAATTATGTGAATAGATTTCTGTCAATAATATGAAACACATACACCATAAGATTAATACATTCAAAATAACTAAACCCACAAGAATAAAAAATATCAGCATAATAAAGAGTCTTAAAATTACTCTCATCTTTTTACAATCTGGGTCCAAGAATGTATGAAAGTGTATCCATCTGCTTTAAAATATGTGACGAGATATTTTGTAATAAAGTTGCTATTACATCATTATTGGGGGTCATGTCAGAAGCGTGCTCGCCGCGATCCCCGCTGGCCCAGAGGGCCACAATTCTGACCGATATTCACCTGACTGCAGAGCATGATAGGGCGTCCCCCGCAGGCGACGCTCACCGATGCGCCCCCGTCGGTGTGGACTCTTGCGCATGCGGCGAAGGGGGCCGCCACCCTTCACGCAGCGCCAAACCTGGCGGGTCGAGAGGAGCAGAGTGCCGTATAGGCACGTGGAATGTGAGAGGTGGAATGAAAGATAAGATGGACGAAATGATTGATATAATGAATGAGAGAAGCCTGGATGCCTTATGTCTGACAGAGACAAAGCGGAAGGGGTGTGACGTCGATGACCTCCCCGATGGCATGCTTGCTCTGTGGTCCGGCGTGGACCTGGACAAGCGTGCAAGTGGGGGGGGTAGGCGTCGTGCTCTCATCCCGCTTTGTGTCTGGAGTGAAAGACTATTGTCTGGTGAACCCGAGACTTCTTTGGGTCCGTCTAAAACTGGGGATCACGCGAGTTTTTCTGGTCGCAGCTTATGCTCCCGTAAGCTCAGCGGATTCCCAAGAACTCGAGAAGTTTTGGGAGTCTGTGAGAGAAATTCTGGATCTGGCTGAAGGAAATGAAAGACTAATTATGTGTGGTGATCTTAATGGCTGGGTGGGGACCAAACGAGACGGCTTTGAGGCTGTCCTTGGACCCTATGGCGACAGGAGAGCGAACGATGCTGGTAAGCCAATCATAGACGTATGCATGGAAAGAAACTTGCTTGTGTCGAACACCTTATTCCATCATAAGGATATCCACACGTATACATGGAGAATGAATGAACAGAAAAGTATGATTGATCTGATTTTAATAGATAGTCGCCTCCGAAACACAATAATGGATACAAGAGCCTACAGAGGCCCCACTCTTGAAACGGACCACTACCTGGTGATAACCCGGTTTGTGGGCCTTTTCAAGAAGTGGAGGTACTGGCAAGAGCGTACCAATTTCGGGGAGCTTGAAAGAATAAAATGTGAAAAATTGGAAGATGTTAGTGTAAGGAGTATGTATGCGCGCCTAGTAGAAGAAAGGCTTGCAAAAGCGGACTTCTCCGACTTAGATGTGGATAATGACTGGGATAGTATGAAAGAAAGTATAGTGGAAAGCGCAAAAGAAGCATGTGGATGCGCAAAGAGGCATATAACAACGAAAGGTGACGAATGGTGGGACGCGGATGTTAAATCTAGCGTAGAGAGAAAGAGAAAAGCCTGGCTGGATTATATTGCATCTTTGCATCAGAATGACAGCATGAAAGAGATGAAGAAAGAAATGTATCGCCTCTGCAAGAATGAAACCAAAGCTTTAGTGAAAGAGAAGCGTGAAAGAATAAAATTGAAAGAAGAAGAGAAGCTGACGGAGAACTTCAAGGCAAATACCAAACTCTTTTGGAGAGAGGTTAAGAAGTCTCGGGGATGTTCGTCAGCTTCCAGAATGGAAAGAATTAAATCTAAAGCAGGTGACATTCTTGCTAACCCACAAGAGGTTTTAGCGCGATGGAGTGAATATTTTAGGGAAATGTATGATAATATCCCGGATGCTGGCACCACGACTGAGTCTGTGACTGACTACGAGGAGTCAGCATCCGAGATCACTTTGGAAGAGACCGAATGGTCGATAAGAAGTCTGAAAAATGGAAAGGCAGCAGGAATCGATAGTGTGTCTGCTGAGATGATCAAATATGGTGGCACCTGCGTCCGGGACGCTTTCCTGTCCTTATGCAACTCGTGCTGGAGGACGGGAAAGGTTCCCAACGACTGGAGGCGCGCTGTCATCGTGCCCTTGTATAAAGGCAAGGGGTCACGTATGGAGTGCGCCAGCTACAGGGCCATCAGTTTGATCAGCACAGCATCTAAAGTGTATGCGAAAATTGTTGAAAGGAGAATGAGAGTGGTATCCGATGGATTACTGTGGGATGCACAAGGGGGCTTCAGAAATGGAAGGGGATGTATGGATCAAGTTTTCTCGCTCCGCAATGTCGTGGAGAAGCAGCTGGCTATGGGCCGGAAGGTTTTCTGCGGTTTTGTGGATCTAGAGAAAGCATTTGACAGGGTTGTGCGGAAGGACCTCTGGGACATATTGCCCGGATATGGGATTAATGGCCATTTGCTGCGTGCTGTACAGTTCACTTACGAGGACTGTATGGCGTGCGTGCGGGTGGACGGTAGTCTGTCGCCCTGGTTTGACGTCAATATTGGCGTCCGGCAGGGCTGCGTGCTGTCGGCTTTGCTGTTCATCCTATATCTGGACAATTGTCTCCAGAAATTAAGATTGACGGATGTTGGGGTGCGGATGGGTGATCTAGTTGTTAGCAGCTTGCTTTATGCGGATGATGCCGTGCTTTTAGCCGAATCGCCATCAGAACTGCAAACACTAGTCACAATGATGAAAGATGACTGTCAGGCGAAAGGATTACGTTTGAATGCGAAGAAAACAAAGGTGATGGTGTTTGAAAGAGAAACAACCAGAACGAATGCAAGGATAATGGTCGATGATGTTATGCTGGAACAAGTGAATGAGTTTGTATATCTCGGATGTGCTTTTAGCAGGGATGGAAGGTACACCTCTGATATAGAAAGAAGAGTGAATTTGGGGAATAGTGTGAATGGAGCGTTAGGTAAACTTCTAGGCGCTAAGAACCTCAGCCAGAAGGCCCAGCTTGGCATACACAACGCGGTGCTGGTACCTACGCTCACGTATGGAAGCGAGAGTTGGGTATGGAACAGAAAGCATGAAAGTAGAGTAAACGCGGTCGAGATGCGAGCACTGCGCAAAATCTGCGGAGTGACGCTCGCGGACCGCGTTCGTAATACCGAAGTAAGAAAGAGAGTTGGTCTGAAAGAGAGTGTCGGGGTGAAGGTAAGGAAAGGAATGCTCCGGTGGTTCGGGCATGTGGAACGAATGTATGATGTAAGAATGACTAAACATATATACAATGTAAAAGTGGATGGATGCAGAAGTCTCGGAAGGCCACGACACACCTTCCATGATCAAATTGATCGTGTACTAGCTGAAGGTGATGTCAGGAGCCTTAAGAACAGACGAGCGTGCATGACAAGAAATATGAATGTCAAAGAAGCAAGTGAGGTGTGTAAGAATAAGCCTAAATGGCGCTCTGTTGTTCGTGCCTACCCCGCAAGGGATCTGGCGTGAAGTTATGTATGTATGTATGTACATCATTACGACTTGCTATCAAATTGCTATTAGTCCTTTTTCAACATTTACTGTACCTACCTAGTTTTAAGAATGTACTTTTTAATTTTTGATAAACAATAAAGTGTTTTCATTCATTCATACGTCTTGTATTATCACTAAATTGAACCAAGGGATCTTTATGTCTAAGTTCTTCTTAGACATAAAGAAAAAATCCCTGAAAGGAAGAAGGTGTTTTTTCTTTACCCTACTACAAGAAAGCGCTAGCAGTCCTAATAATAATAGTCCTAACCCGCAGGGGGGCTTTGTGGCGAAGCCTTAGGTGAGTGGCGACACCTCGTACCTGACTCCGGGGGCCAAGGCAAGGCCCCCGCCTCCGTGCTTGCCTTAACCAGCCGGCACGGAGTGGAGATCGCTAGAGCTAAGACTCAAGCTCCAGGGGTGGAAGTGATAAATGGCCTAACGTCGGAAGTAGCTTCGATGAACCTGCAGCCCACCTCTCTACACCCCTTAGCCACTCACAGCCATGTTGCCCCTGCCTTTTATGGCATTGTTAGGGGCCCATGCAGGGAGTGGCGAGTCACCGTCTGCCCATTTTTCCATGTTCCCTGAACATTGCGACGGGCAGACGCCATAGTCCCCATATTCCCAGACCGCTAGTACCACTAACAGTTCACCCCAATAGCCCGGTACTTTCTCTTCTCATTTCCCGCAATAGTCCTACACTGTCCGGGGCTTGTCCTTGGGTGCATTATTGTATGGTGTAGACAGGGATAATCGCCGGTCAGTGTCACGCCACATTTACATTAAATTTGTCAAGGGGCCTCTACGTGTTGGCCTCCCCATGGCCCCACGCAAGCCCTCCAAAAGTCCGGGCCATTTTTATGGCCCGTGGACTTGAAAGACATAGTCTTAATAAACTATTGCCTGCATCCATTACTACAAGCAAGAGCAAGTGTACAGACTGTACCACATTTGATGTCTAAAGTAATGATTATTTGACGAAGACCAAATCGATGAAGCCACCCACTTCGCATACGGTAAACGTTGATTAACTGAACAGTTTGATTTGCATATCACCTCTCGGCTTAACTAACCTGCTAGTCGAAATGTTTGAATCAGTTTGGAAACTTTATACCTACTACTGGTCGCACGTGGTCGACATTCGACCAAAAAATTATTGTCCAAGATGATAAAAGTATCGTAATTAATTTCACCACAGACTATTGGACACCTTCTTTTTTCAAATTGATTAAAAATATACAGACTTTTACGTATTTTCTTGATGGTGTTTTTTCTGAATCTTGGAAAAAATAATTTCAAGCCCCTCAATAAATTTAATTTCGAAATGGACGTTTTTAAATCGAACAATGGCTACAGAAATGATTTTACACGCGCCCTTTATTTTTGTCTTTCTATTCTTTCCTTTTTATATTTATTTCTTTTATTCGTGTTTTTAACCGAACAATTGTACCGTCTAAGAAACACAAAAAAGACAGCAATGTACAGGTAGAGTTGGTGCCTGTGGACCGCGACAACCTTACTATTATCAAATTGAAGATATTTTGAAGAAAGGTAAGTAAGTAAAGGTAATACATGTAAAAAACACCTTAAGTAAACCTGTACGTATGAAGAGTTTAATGAAAGTAAATGAAGTGATAAATGTTTATCAGGATCGCAACACATGGAGATCCATCGTCTCTATCTAGCCCAACCTATTGGAAAAGGAAGAGAATATAACAAAAATGAAAGGAAAAATAATTTACGGGCGATCTGAGGTCGGGAAGTGGAAGGGGGTGAGTTTTTAAGGGTAAATAAAAATTAAAAACTTCGTTTAAAAAAACCTAAACTTCAAAAACTAAAAAGTATAAAATAACTTATTTCTAAAGCTATTATTATTAATATATATTATCTAAAACATCTTAAAGTCGGTGCAAAGTAAATAGCTTTAGAAATAAGTTATTTTATACATTTTAGTTTCTGAAGTCGGTTTTTTTAAACGAAGTTTTTATTTTTTATTTGTTACTTTTTAGTGTCTAGCTATGTATGGGTGGACCTACAAATGGTGCCGCGCTTCTTAAAAAATATAGGTCCCAAGAAATGGGAACAAAAAAATGATCGTAAAATGAAAAATACTAGGCCAAACTATGTCTAATTTTTAGGGGACCACATGGCGGCTATTCCGCGTCGAACAAAAAAAGATTCACGTAAATCGAATCATAAATCTCAGAGTAATACACCGATTACTCTGAGATTTATGATTCGAAATATGGAACGAAAAGGAAAATTTTTTCATAAAATGAAAACTACTGGGTCAAATTATGTAAATTTTTTAGGGGACCAATTGGAAGCTATTCCGCGTCGAACAAAAGAAGAATCACGTAAATCGGATCATAAATCATGGAGTAATCGGCGAACATACATAAAAAAAATAACAAAAAAAAAAGATTCCGACGAATTGAAACCCTCCTCCTTTTTTTGAAGTCGGTTAAAAACGGTTTATCTCAATTTCCGACAAAACTACAAGTCCTATGGAGAAAAAGTGAAATAGCAAGTCTTGAGACTGCATTATTACTATTTAGCGTAGTTCAAGATTTGATCCTGAAAGTCCACTTGAGAAATATACTTCGTATAGAATACACTTCTCTGTCACCTTTATTGTCTCATTAACTATGACAAAAATGATTGTGACATACATAGACCAGATTGACTGGACGATTGTATTTGGGTGTAGTTTGGGTAAGTGAAAAAATAAACACGGAACCATAAATAAAACAAATATTTTATAAACGACTTTTTATTCATCGTTATAGACAAGACAGAGGTATAGATAAAGTTTTATTACAAAACAATAGATAATTCTTTAAATAGACAAGTATACAATATGTATAAACAGCACTACAATATGAATTGGCATTTTTATATATAAATAAATGGGCAAACACATACATTGTATAAATGTATATTCCTAAGCCAAGCAAGGTACGCTTGTGTTGTGGCTAATATACAAACATAGAACGAGAATAATCATCGTGAGACTGACAATCGCCTTCTAAGGCTCCTATTGTCGCATAAAGTCGACAGTGGGTTGCAAATGAATCAATCTGATCAATTATTTGCCAGAATAAAATCAAAAATATTCACGATATGAGACGTAACGTGGTTTTCGTAATATTTCTGTTGTTATTTTAAGTTGAGAAAAATATTACCTTCAATCTATTGACATGATACATTGAAGGTAATATTTTTCTCACATTTACTCCTTTGATTTTTATCAAAACATATTAAAAAATATCTACATACAAAGGGGAAATAAATAATTTGTTTTTTTTTTAAATACTGATTTGTTTTATTCACAATATAATAATAATATATCTGGCAAATGACAACGTCTATAGAATTCTCGCTATCACCCAAAAATGAGTACCAAAAAGGCCTCAAGGACGTTGGCGTTGCTACAAGCCTTAAAAGATGTAACATTTAAATGCCTGCGTGGCTAGATGTCTCTGTAGGTCATTGTTGTATAATATCTGATAAATTTAAATAGTTTATCTGCACATTTTTCGACATTTTACTTCAAGTCCTTCACTGTGTAGGCAGATTGATTGACTGAATACTTAAAGCAAGTAAAGTAAATCAAAAGGTAGTAATTACATAATTAACGTAATTAAAATATATAGGCATATTTAACAGTTATAGACTATTTCTTAATTTGATTTTTGATATTTTTGCCTTACGTTTGACTATATTACCAATAAAAACATATTTCATATATTCATAAAAATGGGCACATTTATTCTAATCATTGCTAAAACTTTATACGTCTGTTGAACTATTATATTACAGGACGAAAAATGACGTAAATTATATGTAGATATGTATATAACTTCATACTTGATAGAAAATTAGTATGTTTGTCGCAAATGTAAATTTAGTTCGTTCCCTTTGAAAAATCTCTAAGATGAAAAATTAAACCATAAAAAGTAATTAAGGTCTTAAAACGTACAAACCATTGAGTAGTTTTGGAAATCACTTTAGATAACACGCTTTTCGGTTTCGATCCTATATCTTACCGACCGTTAATTTGCCTTGCTATCGGTTATAATTTGACATAAGTTCCATACGAGTGATGTCAAAATGGAATCGATGGTAAGGCAAGTGAATTAATGATAAGATATAGAATTATATAACGTAAAAAGTGGCTTTTTTAATACTTAACGTTTTATTATGTAAATAATTGTGTTTTTCATTTAATAATAATATTATTTGAACAATCGTACCCAAACAAAATAAAGTTAATTTTAAAACTTATAAACTCAAGTAGTTTTAACTAGGACTTTTAAAAGTTAATAAGAGAGCCAAGTCTCAACAAATTAATTTTCTAAGTAAATTGATATCATTTAATTTTTGCCCTGGCAGATCTTTATGAGGTAACAATTTCTTTACGTCGCTATTCCAATTTGGCTCCGATAATTTGTTACGTCAAATTAAGATGTTTCCCTTTGAAGTTATGTTATTAGGAGAGACAGGAGATGCCCATTTATAGCCTTAAGTAGAAATATCAAGTAGAACTTATTCTTTAAACGAGTAATAATATTTTGTATACAATATACAACTAATTTTAAGAATAAAATTAGCAATAAAATGCAGAAGCATTTAAGTTACTGCAAAACACATCTATATTATAATGTTACGAGTTGCTTATAAGCAAGATGTACGTGGATTAGGCCTACTGGGGATACCAAGTAAAAAAACGCGCCTTCGAACTCCATAGGTGGCGGGGAAAACGGGGGACCTTTTCTACCTGCTTAACATTCGATAAGTTAAATTTGGTAAGTTCTATGGTAAAGAAAAGAGTTAGGAGTGAATAAAAAATTTCTCACTTTTTTGCTTATAACTTCTTTAATTTTTAATTTAGGGCAAAAAGTTACATAAACATATTTGTAGGCAAAACAATTTGCTACAAATTATGACTTTACAAATTTTTTAAAGACGCATAGTTTCCGAGATATCGCGAAAAAAGTGTTTTCACCCCTTTTTCCTAGATGGCGGCCGGGGGACAAGGGTGGCGACCCCACAAACTTGAGGTTAAGCTTCCATTGACCCCCCACACATGTCCCAAAAATAAAATTGCGTCCTCTAAAAAATGCAATATTCGGTCCTTAAATTGTAAGATTTCAATGGACTATACACAAATTGTGCAGAACATATTTAAAAAATAATTTTGTTCAATTTATGTACTTTGACAGTGTTAAAAATCTGCAAGCAAACAGGCAACACTTGAAAACCTGACTCATATACGTAACAAAAGACTTAACCAAAAAGGTAGATAGATAATTTATTAATTAATTAACTATGATGCCTGCCCTAGGCGCTATTTTCTATTACTGCGCTCCTGGCGCTAGCTACATGGCATCTTAAACGAATATAATGCAAATGTATGATAATAACATAATACTTAGAATTAAGGCATTCCCATGCATTTTCTATTACATTCGTTTAGAGCCAATGAAAACTGTTTACAGGGCCAAAACAACAGACATCTCCTACCCTCCGACACGAGACCGAACAAAGTCAAATTTACGCCATCAAAGAAAGTTATTCTCGAATAATTTTGGTCCCATTATAACAATGATATAAACATTTCTCTTACAATAAAATTTAATGTAAACTAGGTACCATTATATGAAACAGATGGCTCGAAGAGAAAACATAAATACATCATAAGAAACTGGAGTAAACATTTAACATATTACGTTATATCCTACCAAATACTTAAGGCCTTACTTATAATCGTTTCTTAAATTTAAAGAAACTGCTCAGCAACCGATTAATGAAAATCTCACCCATAAACTCCTCTTTAGTCGAATATTTTCGTTACTCTGTGCTCCTCATAGGCACACAACAGGTGATACACGTTTATATTGATTAGGGTCTGATTCTGATTCTCTTACTTAAGAGTTGCCTAATTGTTTCTTAACGAGATTATTATAAGTAAGGCCGGTGTTGTTTAATTTTTACAATTTTAGCATTATGCAAGCTCGACGACAACAATCGTTTTTACAAAAAGAACATCTCAACCATAATGCTGATTCAAATCTTTTCACACACAGAATCTGTTTAAATTATTACGATCTATGGGTAAACTGCATGGAGAAAGTGAGAATAATTCAGCATGTGCCAGGCAATAGGTACTTGTTTTACTACTTTTATCCGTGCAGGAACGGAGAAAGAATACAATTTCCTGCGGCCCGGCGGCCTGTCGTAAGAGGCGACAAAACAACCCACAGCCAGGTGGTAGGGCATTTGCCCGACTGGATGGCTACCACCCCTGGTCTAGAGTATGTCGCCATAACAACCATGTGTTGTGTTCCGGCATTAGTGACCAGGTTCCAGGCTCCCTAAAGAGAGCAGCAGCGCATTCGTAGCACCTTTGGTGTTGCAAATGTCCATAGGCGATGGTAACCGCTGTCCATCAAGTGGGCGGTCTGCCTGTCTGCTGATCTCCTGCAATAAAAAAAAAAAAAAACTTGACGCTGGTTTTCAACTACACCCTAGGAAGGACGGATATTGCATTACAAATTATATACATAGATATACATATGCAGTAGCACAAACAAGTAACAAATCGTGGTAGCGCATGCGCCCTAAACCCAGAGGGCGCGGGTTCAATCCTGGACGGAACGCATGCACCTCTTAGTCAGTTTTCATTACAATTACTACGAGCTAACAACGGTGAAGGAAAACATCGTGATGCAACCTCCACATCGATATAACGATGTATCAAACCTGTCAAACCGCCTTGGACAAGCGTGGCAGGTAAACTGTTCGTTCCCCTTATAATGATAGGCCCGAGCACAGCAGTGGGACTTTTATGGGCTGATATTATATTTATATAGTAGCACAAATATGTAACTCAACATCATGCAACGGTTCTATATTTGCGTTGTTTTAGTGATTCAACTGTTGAAACAGCGCTGCTACCCTTGATTTATCATTGGAATATGTTACGGTGCGACAGTATCAAAGCATGTGGCGTCCCACACGAGCAATCGCCCCGGCTTCCGAGGAATAAGAAACATCTTGAAATATTAAAAAAAGCATGTTTGTCTGTATGTCCTTTATAGAATAGTAAACTATACATATGATCATATGATGATCTCTTTAGCAAAGTTGGTGTACATGAGCCAGAGAAGGTTTCCGAGTACGTTCACAATTGGAACCGGTAGGTGACGATGCTGTTGTCATATCCATTGCAGCTCTTCCGGGGAGGACGACGTCTGGCGGGGCAGCTAGTCAGAAATATAAACAATACAAACCCTTCTTATAGATTTAGCTAATTTAAGCAGATTCTATTACAATTGTCAATCCATGAAGCAAAATGTAATCATCTCATTAAAATACATTCCAGAAACGGTGTTTCTAAATTACTTTTAACATTCACATAATTTTAGTCGTCGGTTGTTAATAATGGCACAAAATGGGAATTTCACGAAACTGTGTAAACTGTACTGACTTTTTGATCATAATTAATAATAATTGCTTAATTATCACTAATGGGGTATTTACGAGTGGTAATTATGTTGCCTTGCTGGATAATTGATTGGGGGTTGTGAAATTTAATTTTAAATTCATTTAATAATGTATTGATTTCGTATTCAAATACAACTGGATCAGTATGGCGATCCAGCGAGGAAACGTAGCCAGCCTTCTGGGCACCTTACCCATAGAAAACGGTGATCTGGGCTCAGTATTCTACTTATAGCCTTGACGGACTATGGGTAGAATACAATACAAATAAGTTAAGTTTTCTTACATTGTATTCAATAGTATGTAATTTATATTATAATTGTGTTAACATATAATAATATATTATTGATTAATACAACTCAAGTGTTGGTGCTTGTATTTAACAAGTTAATTGTGATTTATGAAATTATCATTTAAACAAATTTTATATTGTGTGCGAAAATTTGTTTTCAGTGTTATCGAACATATTTTGTCGGTTATCATGCTTGTTTTAGGTGAACAGTACAACTAGTGCCTTACTTATAATAATCTCGTTAAGAAAGGATTAACCATATCTTAAATAAGCGACTCTTAAGCCCCTAATCAAGGTCTGTTTCAAATTAAACTTGCCATCTTGCCTCTTAGCAATCACTTAAACTACCTCTCGATATTGGTTATTTTTGACATTTAGTTATGAGTTACTTTACCACCACCTCTTATCCTTAAGTGGAGTTTATGGGTAAGATTTTCGTTAATCAGGTGCTGAGCAGTTTCTTAAAATTTAACAAACGATTATAAGTAAGGCCACTTTACAAATATAATCTACGTTGAACAACCGACCAAGTAATTGTATCTCAGTCAATGTACATTGAATGGGGTCCGTACAGGCGATGAACATCCAGTTTTTGTAATATGGCTACGGAAGCCTAATGTAGCATTTATTGAAAATACCCTACTTTTGGAAACTAACCAATTTTTTTATTAAATTAGTTTTTTTCAAAATTATTGAGTGCAATAGAAAGTTCATTAGAGAAAAACGTTAAAAATGTATTACTGTTAACCAATTAAATGAATCTACCAATTATATGTATGACGGCCAGGCCTAATCTTTAATGTTTTTGAGACTTATGAAGTACAACTTTTTTAGAATCGTTGTGATTTGAAACTCGATGAAATGAAAAAGCGAAACCAAAAAGAGATAAACCCATAAATCTCAAGTACTAAGCCTGCGAGAGAATGAGATACAATGTAACATGTGCTCGCGGAACGTTGCACGACTGTATGTAAATTAAAAAATTTCAACAACCCCAATCATAAACCGACAATGTTATATGTAATTAAATAGCACCTGCCACGTCACTTCAGTATCAAACTACATTCTTAACATTATTATCACTGAAGAACGCATGATCTCTTCTCACTCGGCGCTGTTCTTACCAACCTATTGAGTGTTAGTTTTGGGCTTCCACTGGCACTGTCCCCATCTCCTTTGGCACAAGTCTTGGTTCTCATAATCATTAAGTCAGTTCTGATGCTTGGCCGCCTCACGTTAGGTGCTACGACTCCACAAGCATCCGACAATCTTCTCTTAATTGATAAAGTGCATTTCTTACTTCTATTCCCTTGACTACTGGTCGGAGGTAAAGTGCAAGGGCTCCCAAAAGCAGTGCTGACTCGTTTGTGATGGTTTGGAGCCATTTCTAAAGGTAAGTTGGCAACGACGAACAATTCGTAGAAGAGATCGTCCACACGATAGTTCTTCTTTGCGGACGTTTCGATGAAAACACAGGCAGAATCTTGCGTGCTGCAGTAAGCAGATGCTTCTTCGGGCTGGACAGTTCTGCCAAGAAAACAACGAACATTAAGTTTATTTCATACCCTAGTTATGACAAGCCATTCCTAATTTTTATGTTTTTTTAATGTTTTAAAAGACGTTATCCGTGCAGGAACGGAAAAATATACAATTACTAATTACATTAAATATAATTAGAGAATAATAATTAGTAAAAAAATAAAACTATTAATACGACCGGGCGGCTTGTAGTAGAAGGCGACAAAACAACCCACAGCCAGGTAGGGCATTTGCCCGACTGAATGGCTACCATCCATGGTCTAAAGTATGTCGCCATAACAACCTTGAGTTGTGTTATGACATTACTGACCAGGTTCCAGTCTCCCTTAAAAGAAGAGCAGCGCATTTGTAGCACCTTTGGGCTTATGTTTATATGGATCTCTTAGGTTCATTCATCGAAATCAAAACACAAAAATGAACCGTCTAATATCGGTAGCTACAATATTTTAGCGGCATATTGATAAAAGTAAAGGGTCTTCTTAAAATCTAATTATTTTGACTTTTGGAGATATCTCTAAATATATGTTGTGAATAAAATACATATTAAGGAATGACACTGATACGTAGTAAATATTCCTAAAAGTTTATGATACATTTTTAAATATATAACTTTTTACACTCTTTAACTTGAGGTTAGAGTTAACTTACTTAAGATCTCTGTCACATTTATTCCCAGCGATGGCCATGGGGACTCTGGGAGCCTGCCGGCGTCCTCTGCTACTTCCACTTGTAGCACTGGCCTTTGTCTCTAAAATCTGCTCCCGAAGACGTATGACCTCTTCAAATGATTCGCGACAGTCCATTGCAAACACTAACACGAAGAGGTCGCCTGTAGGATGCAAATCATTTGCATAAAGATCTTTTTACAGTTAATATGTAGATAGTTAAAAACTGACTTCAAGAGTAATTAAAAAGCAAAAAATAAATGAGTTCTATAACATCTTCAAGGTAAAGTGATCATTTTTCAATATTTCAATGTTGCAGCATATAGTAATTTTATACATACTTAAAAAAAGGAAGTGGTTCTCAATTCGTCTGTATATTAATATATGATATATAATATAATATACCATATATTGTATCAGGTAGGCCATCTGCCTGTTTGATTACTTTAGGCAATAAATAAGAAATGATGTTTTTTTATGTTCGTCATTTGATTTCTCCGTCAATTGTCAACCGATTTTCCAAATTTTTCTTTTAGTCGAAAGGTATAACCTCCCAAATTTGGTAACATAATCACCATGTCAGGATCTAATGATTCCAGGATAGATCCCAGGGAAATCAAGAATAATCAAATTTTTTGTAAGAATATGACATGATTTCTTCTTCAATTGTGGACCGATTTTCAAATTGTTTTTATAACTCTCGATATGGTCCCATAGTCACAAATAAGGATCTGATTTTGTGGAATGCAAGAAATTCGAGAGCAACCCTTGTTGAGAGCATCACCGATAAGTGAGATGGCAAATTTGTATACGCGGTTAGCTGAAAAATTTCTACAGATGCTTAGTACATTATTTCTAAAGCTATTGAAGTATTTGCGCAGCTAAAAAGATTTTTTTAACGAAAACAAACTGATTATATATAACAATCAAAAACTAAATATTTAACAGACTTGTTTTAAGAATAATATAAAAATGACTATACTTTGTGAATTTTTTGTTGTCTTTTTATGTTATGTTTGGCACCGACTTTAAGGTGTTGTAGAAAGAAGTCGGTTAAATATTTATTTATTGTTTTTTAGTGTGAATCGGTTTTATTTTTGAAAAATAATAAAAATGTACTCAGTGTGTTGGTTACAATGTAGTTTCAGGACAGTTTTGTATATAATTCATTGTTATTCGATAGCATATACCTACGTAACTTAAAGTGTAAAACAAAGATTTTCTAGCAAAAGGAAAACCGACTACTAAAGTCTCTAGCTAAAAAGCATAACATTTTCTAGATCTTAAAGTGTGCCCAGTAAAACAAAAAACCAATAACAAATTTGCAAAATGCACCGACCTCAAGATGTTGTAGAAACCATTTTATTTAGTGCTAAAGTTACTATAGAAATATATTTCTTTTTTGATAGCTTTTTTGTTATTTTTATTTTATATGAATATAATAGGAAAACAATTCGTTTTCGTAGATACATCTTAAGAGATATCTTTAAAACTTTTACGGTCTCTAGACTGTTATTCTAAACTTGCAGCAGCTGTGACCGACGACATAAGTTATTTACGAAGTAATTTTCAAGCGACGACCCACTCCCTTTAGACGTAAGACAATCCAGGCTTTTAGGTGAAATGGTTGATTTATAATTATTATTATTGGTATAGACAACCGATAGAGCTAAGTGGTCTAGTTGTCTATGTTATGTATCTATAAATAAAACAATTTATCCTCCTAGTAGAACTCTACTTAGAGCTGTCAGGATGGCTCATCGTCTCTTCGGGTGTTCAGAGAACTGGCGCTTACCTAGGAGAGCAGAGCAGTATAGCAATCCAGCAAGATAGCCAGATTTATGGGTACCTTACACATAGAAGATGAGGATCTAAGCTCAGTATTCTACTTATGTTGTTAAAGGTGACTAGAATATAACTAAATTAAGTTTTGTTAGTAAGCCATTTGGATAGCGTACGTGTTCCGGACTCAAAGGTCGCGGGTTCAAATCCTGGTCAGAACCCATGCACTTAGGTAGTTTTCTGACTTAATGTGCATGCATGCTTTACAATTACCAAGTGCTAACAACGGCGAAGAAAAACATCGTGACGAAACTTGAAAATCGAGAAAACCGATGTGTCAAACCTGAATAGCCCCACTTGGATCAGCATAGCGAGTAAACGTCCGTTGCCCTATAGCGGGAGTCCCAAACCCAGCAGTGGGATGTTTATAGTCTGTTATTATAAGTTGTTAATACAAGCTAAGCACAACCTTTTTTCGGCCAGGGGAAATCAGGGGATGCGCCAGATCGGGGGTGGCACTAGCGTGCCTAATCAGAACTGGCGCCACGCTATTGCCACTACCCAGTTAGGTATACCCACTTAAACCCCTGGGTGAAAAGCACAATCTAAATTAACTAAGTACAGACGGTAGTTTTGCTATACAACTGAGCAAAAAATGGTAAATTAACAGATGCCTTCTGTCAAGAAGAGATCGATTATGATTATGTGGTATAGACAAGAAGATGCATTAGAACCCATTTTAATTACAATTCTATAAAGTTTAACAATATGAATACAATACTGTTCCCTCGCGTACACCTATTCCTACATGTTGCATAATAAAACAACGAATAATCATCTCTTGTTATGCCTGTATTGGTCTCAAGGCGGTTATTCTGGGATATTCGGTGTTCAAATGGAGATGTATGTTACAGCACTGGAAAAGTCATTAGCATATGATAATAGCCATGAAACGCACATAAATTAATTGTTGAACTGAGCTATACGGATATTATTAAAAGTAGTTATTTACATTTTGATACTCGTAAGGAGATATATTTGTAATGTTGGTAATTTTATGCAGACCCCACTGAGTGAGGAAACACAGTAAAGTAGCAAGGAATTCGTTGTGTGGTCCGATGTTCCCTATGGTATATTAGCTGAGCTTGTCAATCTACACTACAGTCAAGTGTCAACATTTCCCAAAGAGTAAACCCTACCACCATCATACCAGCTCCCGTGCATATGAACGCCTCCGTGTCGACTGCCTCAATGACTGGTTATTTTTTTTCTGAGAGCCGTCAACCACGGCCGTATATCTACGTGACTTGGAGATCAGACGGTCAAGTAACTTCTAGTCCTGCGTGTGCGGGAAAGAGGCCAAACAAATGTCTCGCAGAAGCAGACGTCGGCGTCCCATCCCTATTGGCTCCCGACCATGGTCTACGGAGGCAAAGGATTAAAAAAGAGAGCGCAACACTTCTCGGGTAAAATTGTATACGTGTAGCATAGTAGTAATAGTAGCCATAGTTTCGAAAGGGATAGTTGGTCTCTCAGCCGCTTGAGTTTAAATAAATAAAAAAATACAAATTATTATTCATGGTAAAAAGTTAAAATACTCAATTTTTGTAAAGTTTTAATTGATGCTTCATAATTATAACTTGCGTAGCTGTGAAAATAAGGTTGGTTAGGTCAGCTACACGTTGAAACTACCGATGCGCAGTGTTTAATTAACATTTTTGAAAATGATTAAAATTCGTGAACATATTGTAAATCTCACAGGTTTTTTTTATAAACAATAATATTTTTTAATATAAATACTGTTCCAACCTAGGCCTCGACAAAGACAAATTCCAGGTACAGATCTTTAGAAGCACATTTCATTACCTGTCGCCATTTGAATTAATTGTAATCATTTTATGATCGTCTCCTTTTGTTCACTTTTTATTGTTTCTAGTGGGGAACAGCCTATTGTCCTATTGTATTCGCTCATTAGCATCATTAGCCAGGTGTTACAAGCTTATTCTAGGAACCTGTGGCGAGTCCCGCTAAAGTCCAACAATACTAATCATAAACACGATTTTGTGTTAAAATATATTGAATCTAACATATAAAATAATCTAAACATAGTTAAGAAATATTACACTTACACACTATATACAATAGTACACTTTTATTTATGAGGCATTATTAATTTAACATTACACAATAGGCAAAAGCATACTAAAAATTATAACTGAAAAGCTCCTAAAACTTATATGATCAGATGCACCTTTCGTTATTCTATCGTTTTTATAATTTTATTATTTGAAATATAACTTTCTAGACCAAATCTATCATGAAGATTTCATAAGTTTATTTTAAAATTATGTTTTATATGATACCAGAGGTCCTGGCAGATGTTGTCCTGCCCTGAAAAAATAAAAATCTAGGACTCGATCCCAGCCCCACCTGCCGGTTCCAATTGTGAATCTTAGCCATCCGGTGGACCCCTGGATGACTCACCAAAATAAACAAATGCAGGAACAAAATGCATAATTACAATACTTCTTGGCAAAGCACCAGGCGGCATTATTGCTAAAAGCGATCTCTTTCAGGCAACAAAACTTAAATGAACTTCTTAACTAATCTAGCGATGTAGGTGGAGCAGAAAAAATATTTTTTTTCTGTTTTTTCTCTGAAGTATGTATAGTTCTAACGGACTACACATACTTCAGAGATTTAAGATAGGTCTGTACATACTAAAATTTAAATATACATACACTAATTTATAAATTGAGTACATACATCAATATACTCGTAATAGTAATAATATATACACCTAAGTATATACAAAAAATATATAAATAAATTTATATGTTACCATTGTATTAGATAAGCTTTTATATTAATGTGTTTAATATATTAGACATAATTATTTAAAGATAGATAGTACTTTGTTCAGCGTGTTATCTTTTTTTATCCTTGGAGCATGGATACTAAATACCTATGATAACAGCTGTTATCATCCACTGGCATGAAATTCATAGCATGGCATGTCGTGTTCTTATTTATCAACTTAAATCCTCACTCAAGATTCCAATTTATTTTCAGCGCGTTTTTCCTGCGAGCATTAACTTCGTTCCGCGAGGTGATGGTGCTCACACGAGGTAATTTCCAACAAAACAGCGCCCATAAATATCTTATCATATGACGTCGAAGTATTTACTAAGCTCACGGATTTAAGGGGTGATACAGATTGTTATGGTACCGGGCTAATTAATATTATGATACTTACGAATCCTATTAGTCCCCATTGCTTTGGTCTTAAATATGTCGTAAATTTTATAGAGACTTGATGAGATCCCTTGAGATCCCTTGCGGGGTAGGCACGAGCAACAGAGCCCCATTTAGGCTTATTCTTACACACCTCACTTGCTTCTTTGACATTCGTAGCTCTTGTCATGCACGCTCGTCTGTTCTTAAGGCTCCTGACATCACCTTCTGCTAGTACATGATCATTTGATCATGGAAGGTGTGTCGTGGCCTTCCGCGACTACATCCACTTTTGCATTGTATATCTGTTAAGTCATTCTTCCATCATTCATTCATTTTTTCACATGCCCGAACCACTGGAGCTTGGTAAAGGTGTATAATATAGTAGTAGTGTAGTAGTAATATAAGATAGTAGTATCTTTGTCATTTTGTTCGTAGCCTTAAATAAAGCACTTTATCAATGATACTCAAAAGCTGCTAAACCGGTTTTATACGAATTAATCTTCATGAAAAGATATTTTAACCCTTGAACTTTTTCAGAAATGACGTAAATAATTATCATTAACATTTGATCTTATATTGTATTGATTAACAACGTTTGGTTGTATTTGTTAATCTTAGTCCATTTGTAATAAAATATTTGCCTGAGTTTCAGGAATTTCAAAGCAAACTTTTTGATTAACTTTATTTTCTAATCATTTTATAAACGTACATTATCTGGAGAAGTATTTATTAAATCGATATTTTAACTTTGTAGCTATTGTTATTGTATGTTATTGTATACCACGGGCCACACAAAATATTTTCATTTTATTATTTTATTGCATGTTCAGCAGACAGGACCCACCTTATGGAAAGCGATTACTATCGCCTGTGGGCATTTGCAACAACAAATGTGCTAAAGTGCTGTCGTTCTCTAAAGAGAGACCTGACTACTACTTCCGGAACACAACTCAGGGTTGTTAATAGTGGCATACATAGTCTAAACCAGGGGTGATAGCCATCCAGATAGGCGAATACCCTGCCACCTAGCTGTAGGTTGTTTTGTCGCTTCTTACGTCAGGCTGCCCGGCCTCAGGAAATCGTATTCTTTCTCCGTTCCTGCACGGATAAACGTAGTTTAATGTAGTGTAATTACGTGCACTATAGTAGAATTATTTTCTCCGTGCAGTTTGGGTCATAAATCAAACTCGGCCTTAGCCCGGCTAGGGCGGTGAGCATGTTGCACAGGCGTAACGCCATTATCGATAAAAACTCATTCTTATTAAAGAAACATTATCATTCTTATAAAAATCATTATTATCTTTTTGCTGTTAATTTTAAACTTAGATACAAGTATTTATATTTATTTTTAATATAACTTGTTACATTCTAAACTTGTGTACTTATAGTTTTTTAATACATAGATACCTAATTAATATTTTATTGTTGTTCTATCTATTTTTTTTTTCTTTCATTTATATCACTAACCCACAAAATGACAAAACTAAATACACTATCAATAACGCTTATCGACAACAATAATGCGTATCACTATGCCTGTCCATAAGGCCCGTGAGTGGAAGAGAGAGCGAAATACTCGCTTCACCGCTACGATTATTTATAAACCAAACTGCACGGAGAAAATAATTATACTATAGTCGTGAAAACTGAAACTTACATTAATTACGTGTAACAACTTTGATGACAACCCATCTATCGTCTATAAACTAGACATGACCTGAATTTGGCTAAAATTAGAAACTCTCAAGCATCTGCGTACCTCTAAATTGATGTGCCGAGAAGTGCTATTTCTAGTAAACCCTGTTTAGCATCTCACATAGTTTCGGGTGCATCGCTTGACAGTGTTTGCTCAAACTAGGCCAAGTTAATTGCTATCACACCGTTGTAACGTTCGCCCAAATTGGGATGGCTCGCATACTCGTAGGTACGACATGCTTTTGTAGCTTTAGGCAATTATACAGTGATGCCTCGATATTG
The DNA here is from genome assembly GCA_012273795.1 of Dendrolimus punctatus. Classification (NCBI taxonomy): domain Eukaryota; kingdom Metazoa; phylum Arthropoda; class Insecta; order Lepidoptera; family Lasiocampidae; genus Dendrolimus; species Dendrolimus punctatus. The sequence goes on along the minus strand of CM022540.1, from coordinate 15,105,828 downwards.
GATGCTGGACATGGCTTTATGGTCTATCAATATTGTTTATTATTAGCATCGTTGATTTTGCTGATCAGAAGAGAACAAAGATATTTTACGATGCATTTTATGAAGATAAATATTGTCCTAATTTATGATTATGGTGCTATTTTGACCTATATGAAGTGTGATCTAGCGCGTTCCTGGCCATATATAAATGATAGTTTTAAACCGAGCTATAATGAAAATAATTTTTGTATTGTAATCTTCATAATTAAATAAATTTTAATAAGTTTAAAATAAAATACATTTTTAATCAAATATTTCGTTTTCTTCTAGTGTACACACGTAAGAAGTGAAACTTCTTTATGACCTTATTTTTCGAAAAATGATCTACTATCTGCAACTTTATAGAAATTGGTTAAATAAATAAAGAATCAATCGTGTACCACGGTCAAATTGACCGTGGTAGGGGCAAGAAAAAGATGGCGCATAACGGAAAAAATGTGACGCATAACCGAAAAATGTGACGCGTAATCGAAAAATGTAACGGTATTTTTTTTTCCAACGCCGATAAAGAAGTTTCACTTCAATAAAATACTTTTATTTTTGTGCATTTGTCATCTCTAAGGAACAGTTCATAATTTGTGGTATGCCAGGTACTTTCCAAATTTAATTGGGTTTTTGAAAAAAAAATTTTTTTGTGATAAATGGAAAGATTATATATTAGTTTTATAACAAAACTATTTTTTTTTTTTTTGCAATAATTCAAAAGTTATTTCAAAATAAAAATTAATTTTTGAATCCAGTACCGAAGACAAGCCGACAACTCCCGAGCAAAACCCGAGCGCGTGTGACGTCATAATGTTAGTTTTCACTCATTGCAGTTGATAGAAAAATAATAAATACAGTGTTTTGATCTATTTCATTTTGTTGATATTATTAAATATTTAAATTTATATCAAAAATGTCGAACCTCAAAAGTTATCGTTCTTGTTTTGTACCATTATGTACGAATACTACAAAGGCAACTCCTGATAAAACGTTTTTAAATGTTCCCCAAGATGTCAAACGTCGAAATAAATGGTTTCAAGCAGTGCACCGTGATAATCCCCAAACAAAATCGATTTTTTTTGTTGTGAAGATCATTTCGATGTAAGTATTTCTTAATACCATTTTTATTAATTATTATTTATCTAAGTATACAAATTAAATAATTATTATATATTTAAGTAAAGTTCAGTAAATAATTTTTTTTAACTGGACTCCAAATCATAACCTTTATAATCATAGCATTAAAAAATTTTTTTATTGATAATTTAAAGTGCTTAAATAATAAATTTATGTATCTTTATCTAATGATTGGGATTCAATTTGATATATTTATATTATATTATATTATACTTAGTTGAACATAACCTATAGTTTTGTCGCCGTAACTCTCACGCTATGCTCTACAATTTATGAAATAAATAATTATATTTAATGTAATGGAGAATAAATACTTAAATATTTTCATTTATTATATTATTTTTTAACAGACTTACCTTCATGCCTTGGCACCTCGAACTTCAGCAGAATTAAACCGAACGTCATTTTTTAAAAAATCGGTGATCATAAATATATCAACATCAGGAATGTTATCAGACTTTGCCTTAATAAATCCTTTATCACACATAGCTAATCGGAACCAACTAACAATTCGTATTTTAGCAATAAATTTTTAATATTATTGTCTAGTCACGTGTAATAGCCGTAAACGCTGTACTGCTATTAAATAGCTATAACATTATGACGTCACAACTATGGTGACCAATCATGGCGCGCTTATAGTCACGTGATTTTTATTTAAATTTCATCGATTTTTAATTGTTCATAATTAATTGAAAAAAAAATATTTTGAAGTTTTTTGCATTAAATATCAATATTATTAATAATAAAGTTTTAAAATACATAAAAAAATCAATATTTTTTTTTTTTCAAATTCCCAATTCGGTTCAACACTATTATTCTCTGTAAATAATTATTGAAATACGTTCACAAAAATATCATAATGAAATATCAACCTTTGTGTGTAAACTCCGACTGGAAATAGCTCCAACACCCATTTTCCAGTACATCATTAGTATAGCGCTCTGTGCTTTGTACATTGCTGGTATGACATAGTTACATTAAATTTCCTAGCGGTGATATTAAGCTAGACTATCTTCGGGCGTGTATTTTGCCCTTGTATTGGAATTTAACATGTTTTGCATACTCAGACGATAATGACACTTTGCTTACGAGGAGTAGGGGAGACCGAGGAGAGTTTTGACATATTTGTTATAGTTGTTTCTATAACAGGTTTCTGTTCTAGTCCCACATCGTTGTCGGTGTGGAGATAAAGTTGATAGACTGGGTCACCATGGCTTATCTTGTTTGAGGAGTGCTGGTAGAACTTCACGACATGCGGCTATCAACGATATCATCCGCCGGTCTCTTGTCACCGTTGGGGTTCCAGCTGTTCTTGAACCGGCAAGCGACCGGACGGAATGTCGTTGGTACCTTGGAAGATGGGACGCCCCTTAGTATGGGACGCAACGTGTGTCGATACGTTGGCGGCTTCCCATCTTCCAAATACAGCCGTCACTGCCGGAGGCGCTGACACACTTCAAGAAACCCTGAAACGCCGCAAATATGCATCCATCGGTGTATATATTTTTGGCTTTCGGGGTTGAGACTTTGGGGCCATGGGGACGTATGCCATGGCCATGGGGGCTTATCAACTTTATCGAAACCTTTCAAAGCGATTGAAAGAAGTCTCGCGTGACCAACGGGCTGGCCTATATTTAGGGCAACGAATAAGCGTTGCCATACAACGAGGGAATGCGGCCAGCATTTTGGGAACGCTTCCCACCGACAGCGATTTGGACTACATCTTTTACTCGTAAATATGTTTATAGTAGTATTTAATTTCTAAGTTTTTGTTTGTAGTGTAATTTATTAATAGTTTTATTTTAATTTTAAAACACATTTAACTATATCAACAAGAACATATTAATATCCAAAATATAAACAATAACAAGTTGTTTCTAACATTCCTCTTTTATGAGCTAGAAAACAAATGAACCAAGGATGTCTTTTGTTTTATGGGAGCAAATAAATTAACAAACAAACAAATTGAGAAAACATGGCAAAGGGCTCATAAAATTTGAAAAATATATAGCTTATAACCATCTACGATTAATTACGCGTCGAATGGTTGTGGTTTCATGTTGATCGGTCCAGTAGTTTTCGAGTTTACCTCGGACAAAGAAAACAACTTTGCTATATATATATATATATATATATATATTATGTTTGCATCTTTATGATAATTTTTCTCGTGTACTTAATTCGAAGTTTCGTAGCGTGGTAATGTTTGTTTGGCTAACATCATATTTATAGGTTATGAATTATTATTCTATTATTATTGGTCCACAATCTTTTTGACTGCATTTGTTTACTGTGGCAGTAATATCATAAGATGAGAGCTCATAATTATATTACCCAATCGACGTATCACTACCTAGCTAATTTATGAAAGTTTAATGTTTTTCGATATTGCATGAGTAATAACTGTAGCATGGAACATATTTTTCACCAGACTCTCAATGAGTTTATCGCAACATTGTTGGTCAGTTACCATCAGCGCTGATTTTCCACTGTCCGTTGTAACTATGTCGTCCCGCAAGATAGTAATACCGAAAATAGATGGTACTATTGTAATTGTAATACTAGTTCGTTTAAAACACTACTTCCACAACGCCTAATTCGTTTACTTTTAACTAATTAAAATATATATCCTATAAATATTATTGTATATATTTAATTTATAAAGTAGTGTATTTAAGTTATGTCAAATATATTATATTAACTATAATACTCCGCAGAGTTACCGTCTGTTTAGATTATTCTTTAAGATAGGTTGCCTGGAAGAAATTACTTTAAACGATAAGGCTGTGTGTTGTTTTTATCTTTTTAGCTGGGATGACCAGACTTGGTGAATGAGCGAGATGGAATGCTCATCCGTCTCAAAGGAAGATCTCCCAGAGAGGCTATTGTTGAGGCACCAGGTACCGATCCCGATACCTCTCGCAAGCCAAGCGAGAGATACTCGCTTCTCTACCCTATACGGGTCACCCTAAATAGTAAGACAATAATCGTGAATTTTTGTAACTATTTATTTCGAGAGCAATACATTATTATCCATAGAAGTATCTATAAACTTTTTTGTAATAATGCTTATTGTAGAATTATCGGTCTATGTAAATATTGTTCTAAAACATTCAGGGCTAACCAGTTAATGATTTGTTATACTTTCATAATATGTTTTCTGTGTCGTTGCTATACGAGTAAAACAATATTTCATCTTTATGTGACGCCAGTAATAGCGGAAGCGGTCCGAGATATATCCGGAAACTAATAGGAGCGTAGTTAATTGTGCGTCGACCGCTCTCCGCTCTTTGTTAGAATATAAAATATAACATGAACATTTGGTTTATTATACTAGTACTCTAGTACTTGCTGCCGCAGATGCTGTGTCTCACAGTTGAATATATCATAAACTATTATGGCTAGAATTGTGAATTTAGAATTAAGACACACAAATCACACTGTCTCGTGTACGGTGCATTATATATAAAGGTCTTAAGTCACTAAGCTCCTCCTAATCCCCAGGACCTTATTAAATTTTGTGTTTGTGTGTGTGTGTGTGTGTGGGTATGGATGGTTTAGATTATAGAATCTAAACTATCTACTCACCTACCGGGTACCGCTGCGGTCGGGTTTAATATTTTTACTGGGTACAATGTCTGCTGGGCCCGATAGTCTATGTATGAAAACGTATGGCCTTACTTATAATCGTTTGTTAAATTTTAAGAACTGCTAAGCAAATGATTAACGAAAATCTTACCCATAAACTCCTCTTAAGGATAAGAGGTGGTGGTAAAGTAATTCATAAATGACTGACAAAAATAACCAACATCGAGAGGTACTTTAAGTGACTGCTAATAGGCAAGATGGCAAGTTTTATTTGAAACAGCCATCGATTAGGGGCTTCGGAGTCCCTTATTTAAGAGATGGCTAATCCTTTCTTAACGAGATTATTATAAGTAAGGCCCGTAGTGTTTTGTAAAAATAATTGTTTGAAATAAAAAACAGAATAATGATTAGGAGTTGACAGTTTTTCTTCGTCAGACCTTGAAAATCAATAATGCGATTCTTTTTATTTAAAAATCTTAAATTTAAATGTTATTTGGTTGCAAGACATAAGCTACTGAAATAGTTTTAAATATTGTCTTTATTTTTGAAATGTAGCAGCCTATAAAAACTTTCAACGAAGATTACTTTCTTTTTATGATGACGAAAGGGAATGTCTTTACTTAGGACACCATCAGGGCCTGGGTGTAGGGCTCGCCGAGGAATGTGTGGACCTCTTGATCGGCCGTATGATCTCGTGGCCTCGGAGTGGAGGACAGGGAGGATGGTCGGTCGTCAAACTACCCACTAAACTAACCTCAGGCGCTAGCTCACACGCTTTAACGGGGCTCCACAGGAACTAGACCAATAAATACTCCATATGTGTCGCTCAAACCCTGGTCGACCAACAACGAAAATTACCTAGTCTAAGAACGGTTGATAGATTTATAGATAATAGATTTGGAATAATAGCGTATTTTCGATTAAATGCTTTTAGAGGTTCCTAACAAAATTCACAAAACCATTGACGTTGTTTGATAATTTTGGAAAATGCCCTTGTAAATAGTTAGATCCGACTCATCGATAGCTCGTTGATGATTTTGATTTGAAGAGATTGCAAAGCAGATCTTATGTATTGCGCCACTAGTAGACATGTTGAAATGTCAATTTTATTGACACACGATTTTACAGTGACGCTTAGACGAACATTTACGAATTGCGGGAATTTGAATTCAGCGTTTAATAGCAAAGTGTACAGACGTGTGCCCTCTACGGCACTCTTTAATTTGCGTAAACTGACTTGAAAAGTGACTGGAGCCCTTGCCCGAATAATTTAAAAAGTTTTCAGAACCAACTCATTATTTAAACTATATTTGGGCTTCCATTTCAGTCTGATTACGGTTTTATTATATCGACTTCAAATATAAGGCAAACTAACATTAACTAGTTACTTGTAACAATTTAACTTTGTCAAAAGGGTACTTAGTATTCCAAACTTATACAACAATACTTAAGTGCCATTTCTTAAGCCATTTCGTACGAAATAAGACTATTAAAATGCGGAAAGCGAAACGGTTTTTATATAGAAAAGTGAGGACTTAAAGATTAAGAAAGCATTTAGATTTGTAATGTAAAAGGATTTACTGAAGGGAATACTAAATTAATGAATGTTTAAATGTTTATAGGTTTAAAATTAGATGTTTTAAATGTTTGTAATTATAGCTATTCAGACTTAAAGTATATCGATCGTATTCATAAAGAGTTAGAGTAAGTTTGAACGCTTCTTTATGGTTCTTAAAGAAGTTTTCAAATTTACTATAACTCTCTATGAATAAGACGATATACATATATGTATATGTCGGAGGGAAGCTATGACTATGACGATATGACGATATATTGTTGACTGGATGTATAACGCACAATATCATTTGTTTACATTATAAGTACTTCCAAAATTCTTAATGTAATTTAATTAGATTAATTTTAATTATGAATATTGTGATTTAATAAACGACCAATGAGAGCAGAGCATGTCTTGAGCGGGATCAAGGACGCCCTCTATACTTTGAGTAGTATCTACTTGGGTAGACTGAGGAGTTTTTGTGGCACATTGGGTTGACGGCAGCAGGTCGAGTTGGACCTTAGAGTATTTTTAAAGAAAGTGTTTTAAGTTAGAAGTATGAGCGGGGTGCCCTGAACCCGCTGCTCGGTCTAAACTATGTTAAAATATCTCTTAAATCTAAATTAAAAGTGTATAAGCCGTGGCTATCGTGTTTTATGCTCGCATTTTATCCTGATGACGCCACTAAACCTGCAATAACTAAAGATGATGTCGTGAGAATGAGGCCGTTCTGCGACATATATATATATATATATATTAATATTTAATAAACTTAGCGCCTCCAAAATGTTTGGATAAGGCTCATATTTGGGTCACGCAAATTGACCACGTCTCTGAATTTCGTAAAAAACTCAAATGGTTGCCAATTCGTTATCGCCGGAATACTGATATTCTTTCACTCCTTTACAGTGGGCTGTTTATTCCCACAACCCCGTCTTATCTCAAAAAACGCTTTGAATTCATCTCTTCCTCTCACAATTTACGACCTACTTACTAATCTTAGACTCTATACACCGAAACCTTATTCATCTGTTTCAATTATGCTTTTATTTTAATTAAGAACACGACGCAACAGCGCTACCTGCAACACGGTGATGTTTAATATTTTTATGTGTGTATTTTTTATAGCTGGAGTACAGCAGACAAGCTTACGTCTCTCCTGATGGATATCGGTTACCGTCGCCTATGGACGTTTGCACATCAGAGATGTTACCAACGCGCTGCCAGCCTCGACGAAATTTTACGACACCCTTTTGAAAAACTCCATATCGTAGCGCTATGAGAAAACTTCAGCTGGAGCTCATTCCAAATCCCCGCGGTAAGCAAAAGAAACGTTCTAGAGTACCGTTGCGTACATGAGCAAAGCGGCTCGAGGAAGTGGCGATGAACGCCCAACTGATGGCGAGCGGTGCGTTGGTAGGAAGAAGACGAAAGCACCGTTCTAAACAATTCCTCGGAACACTCCCCGATATAAAGTCGGTAGAATACCCAGAGAGACGCTATGTGTCTCCTAAGACCAAGCGTATCTAGACCGTGTGTGAGTATGGGATCATCAACAACGTGAACGGCTCGACGTTGAATACAGTCCAGGAGATTAAGCTGGTAGGCAGGTACTCCAGCCCAAAGATGTTAGTAGTACTCCATATGCGGCTTCATCTGGGCTTTATAAAGCACAAGGCATTGCTGCGGTGTGAAGTACTGCTTGAACCGTTTTAGTACTCCCAGCTTCTTGAAGGCAAGTTTTGTCTTGCCTTCAAAATGGCCTCTGAACTACACATCATTTGTGATGTCGACACCGAGGACCCCAATACTCTTGGAGGTGGTTTAGGAAATTCCTTGAACTGAAGCGGTTGTTCGAATGGATTTCATTTGGCAAAGAATACGGAGACCTTTATCTTTTTGGAGTTGAAATGGACACGGTTTTGTCTCCCCATGTAAGGTGGATAAAGTTGTCTATATACGCGTGCCAATTGTACAATTTCTACAGGAACTTATATATTATCTCTAAGCTACTGACGTATTTGCGTAACTAAAGATGTTCTAGAAAGAAGTGAGTTAAATATTTATTTTTAGTTTTTAGTGCGATGTCGGCTTTGTTTTGTAAAAAATATTATTGGTTTTAATATTTATGATAAGCGTAGTGATTGATTTGATTCTGATGATTAAAACGATTAATAATCTCAGTATGCCTGTAATAGCAATTTTGTTATTCCATTTTTTATATTTTATAAACGTAACACTTATTAAAATGTTAGCAGTACTGTATCTTGTACTCGTGCAAGCAAAAGTCTCTTTAATACAACGAAGATATAATACTAAAGTCGCATCTATACAATAAATAACGTGAGTTATGAATGAAAAGTAAATTTCCTTGGAAAAAAATCTCCAATAAATCGGGAGCTTGTTCAATCAGTATATTTCAATAAATATGGACAAATAAATCAAATCAGATTCGATTCCAGCTTAAGCATTGAGCTGAGTGCAGGCGTACGCTTTTCTTATAGGGTAAATTAAATTGGTCGTAGTTTATAGAATGGCTTTGATTTACAAAATCACTTTACCTAATCGAAACCCTAATTTAAAATCACTTTAATCTACTTCAATTATGCTGATATAATCTTCTTTAAACACGCCTTGAAGTTCCGAATGTATATATGTATGTATATTGTTACAACTTAGCCCCCCGACAAAGACAAATTCCACGACCACATTTTATTACCTGTCGGCATTTGAACTAATTGTAATTCTTTATGATTGTCTGCTTTTGTTTACGTATTTATTGGCATACGTTCCTAGAGAACAGCCCATTGTTTATTGTACTCGTTTATAGGCGCTTGCGACTGTAATTATTAGCCAGGTATTACGCAGATTCTAGGAAATTCGGTCCACGTTGCCAGAAACATTGCATTGTTCAGTATAAAACGATGGCATGATTGAGGGAGGGGGCAGTCGAGCAAGAACCACGATCAAAGCGAGACGTGTGTATGTACATTCGATAATTTATTAGTGACAGACTGTGTGTTTTATTGAATTACGGCCTTCTGCATTACGTTTGGATTTGTTGTGTACAGTTATTTTTGTACTGTGTTATATGTGTTTGTATAGTTCTAATAAACTCTATAATAATTCCAAAGGCATTTTAATTCGAGTCTCGCTAAAATCGTAACAATATTTATACTGAGAAAAAATTCAACCCTCAGTTATATATATATAACTGCTGAAAAGGGCTGATGATACTGTAAATATAAGGGTAGACTAGAAATCTGAACATTATCATATTGCACATTAGTTTTACTAGGCATTGTTTTTTTTGTTTTTAACTTTTGTTGTATTTTAAGTTTCAAAATTTAAAAATATTACAAAGTTTCCTTATTACTTACTTACTTAGTGGTCGCCCGTGGTCGAAATTTGACCATAATAATTTGTTGTCAAAGACTATTATATCTCTATAATAACACATTTCGCCAAGGCAACAACAACACAAAAATATATATATTGCGGCGACTGAGGGTAGAACTGCCCAGCAGCGTAAATCAGTTTTAGAACTTTTAGAAAGAACTAGAAATTTCTGGAAGAAAAGACAAGGACGGACATGTTAGAAAGAGATAGACGACGAAAGAAAGAAAGGGATAGATGTATAAACGAAAGTTCCCGAACAGAAGGTTCGGGAAAGAAAAGATAGAGATAGATAGATGGGTTCTAGAAAATTCTTTCGGGTATATAAACAGCGTAAGGCGCGCCTACCGGGCAGTTTAAAGTTGAGTTCAGTACAAGACGGTGAAACGACAAGTGCGATACTAAAGAGTTATTAGAGAAGGTTAATAGAGGACAGAGTCGAACTAAGTGGTGAATTTAGTGACCAGTTTGGTGGACAGATACGCGATCCTTCGGAGGAGGTGTGTAGCGTAGTTCGAGAGAGGAACCAGAAGTGATAATATCGGAGGTGGTCTACGCAATATCGGCGACGGTATTGAGGGTGTGACAACTTATCGTTGGTCGTGCGTATAGGGGCAACCTGCAGAGAGGTACTGTGTGCGGCTGCGTAAGTCAATAAAGCTTTTAAATTAAAAACTGGTGTTTTCTTCCATTCATAAGTGCGTATCCCCGCTCGCACGTAACAATATATACGTGTGTGTTCAATACATGGTAGTGTGTGTAATGTTTGTTTGTTTGTTAATGTATTTTTATTGATTTAATGTATTTTTCATGCATAATTTTAACAAAATAGCATTCCGCACTCCTTTCTATATAAACTTTAAGTGTGCGAAATTTCATACGCCTCCATCCGCGCAATTTTCGTAAAAGAGGTACAAAGTTTTTGCTTCACGTATTATAATAATAATAATCAACACACAAACACACACATCGTGTATCGTGTATCGTGTAGCTAAGCAGGTTACGCTTGAGTTATAGGTGATATACAACGGACCACTCTGGGGCCGATCCTGACACCCAGACATAGTAATAACAGAAATAGTATGTTTCCGAAATTTACCATGCCGGGAATCGAACCCAGAGCCTCTGCGTTCCAACGAGTTTGGCCGGCCATGACTTAGCCGCTCAAACCAGAGGCCACAATATATAAGCATGTAGATATTTCGTTTTGAATGTATCTATGTCAACCCTTACTCTGAACCCAGCCAGGATTTAACGCTTGGTTGATAATAATGATGAAGTACGGGTATAGTGTTTTCCAACTTTAGTTAGTAAGCTTAACAGAGTAATAAATACCCCAAAATGTATTTATACAAAACATTACGAGTAAGTTTATTCATGAACATAACGCTATGTTTTGGTAAAGTTGAACATTGCTATCGTATTTCGTTTAGCATATACGTTACAAATGTATTGTTTATAATAAAGTTTCCCAAACTTTCTTATCTCATAGACACTTATCAACATGTTCTATTTAGTTTTGATCACTTACTTGCATGATACAAAATTAAAAATTCTAAATTTTGTTTGATTTACATTTTTTATTTACGTTCACCAAACAGTCTACAAGATTTATAAAAAAGTCTAGAGATGTTTTAACTGACTAATTAAGATATACTATTTTGTTAGGGATTGTATCGTAGCGCAACAGTTATTTATGATACTAATGCGGTTAGTTGGTTTTAACAAACAAATAGATGAATGTAAGCGCGAGACGAAGTCAAGCTTTCATGGTCACGAGTTAGTAAAATCAATAAGGCACGTTGTTTCACGGTGTTACTTTTTTACACATTTGCAAGAAAGAATCTATTTCTATAGACTATATTCTTCTGAAGTCTCAACAATCTTTGACGTTTCTAATGTGAAAATTTATCTCTATAGTGTTAGTGTGACAAAAGCGCTTCCAAAGAGGTTCAATTATTCAGCTTATTCATTTTCATAATGTGAAACTCCTTGGTGTAATTCTTATAGTTTTTCTTTTCATTTAAGTAACGGCAATGTGAAAAATGGGTACTTAGTGAGAGTACTATTTTGCCGCCGTTTCGTTGTATGTACATTATTTTCAACTTTTGAACTATGTATTGTGGCTCCGAGAATTTATAATATTTTTGAGCGAATGTGTTGCAAATAAATGTGACTGAGATTGAATTGTCAAAACAACTGATTTATAAAAAAATATAATGATATATGATGATATAATATAACTGACATAATTGGATTTACTTCATAGATTTCTTATTATATTTTGGTTTTTATAGCCTATTCGCTATTCCATTTATATGGGTTCATTATATATAAGAAATTGTCCCGGGTGATTGATACAGCAACTTTGAGAAAGATTGATTATATATCAAGATTCTTGTGGCAAAATTAACTGCCGACATGGCAATGTTTCACAATTTTATATGATGTTCAGTTAATTTACAGACATCGAAGGGAGAACAAAAGGAGTTGATATTTTAGGGTGTTTAATTGTCAGAAACATTCATTAAATAAATAAAATAAGTAAAATGTATATAAAAATTATAGCTGACTATAGGCACTTAAAATGGCATAAATCGAAGTAAAAGTTCTTGTAACTTTTATTACCAGAGACTCACATTCCGGTGGTAGGGTATTTACCCGTTTAGGTGGCTACCACCCCTGGTCTAAATATGCCGTCAAACAGCCTTGAGTTGTGTTCCGGCATTATTGGACAGGTTCCAGTCTCCCTTTGAGAGCAGCAGCGCATTTGTCGCATCTTTGGTATTGCAATTGTCCGTCGGCGAGGCAGCTTTCCATCAGGTAGGCCGTCTGCCTGGACTGCTGAACTCACGCAATAATAAAGACACAGGCCTCATTTCTAAATATGGTGTAATAAGTATCTTAAAATTTTGATATCGTTTGTAAAACAACAAAATGAACACAAATACACATGGCTGCGGTAAGCTTGTTTGAAATTTGTTTTTCTTTTGGAACGTGTTATAGGATTAAAAGGGCCTAATTAACAGAGTGAATCCTTTTTTAACGAGTCAAAGTACAAAAGCTGGCAAAAATATTTATTTTATCTTACAGTTCCATTTGTATAAAATTTGAAACAAAAACATATTTTATTTTGGATAAGTGAAACTCTATAATTATAAAACAAGATTTTTTCTAAATTTGGACCCATATACACCTTAATTCTGGTCAACTAAGATCAGCGCTTCTCATCCATCTGGGGCCAACAGGTGGACACACAGAGGACAACACAACACAAATAATATAAATTTTATTTAGTGTTTGGGTAGTATTTAATAAATTAAAATATTGTTACATGCCGACAAAAGTGAATGCACATCTGCCTGGCATAAACCTGGTTTATTACCTTTCCCGCATTACGACTCTTTTGTTTACTTTGTGTTTAAATTTGTTACGGAAAACATTATATTGTTATTGTACTTGTTTTATGGCAGTCATAAGGCAGGTGTGTCGAACTAATTCTTGTTGTTATTGTATTGTGTCGAGGCATATTGTATTTGTACAGAACAAAAGGAATGCCCGAACGGAGGGGTAAAGCAGTCAACCGAGAATTACGATACGAGCAAACGTACATTTGATGAGCTATATAGTGACGGACTTTGCGCCAGTTATTGAATCATGCAGTTTGTTCTGGTTGCGTCCAGTTATGTACCTGTGTTATGCGTGTTTGTATAGTTCTAATAAGTTGTATAGTAATTCCAAGGGCATTATAATTCGAGTCTCACGCTCGTAACAATATTATAAATTAAACACACACACAAACAAACTGATTTTTATGATTAATATAATTTAAGAGACCAAAGAACAGTGTGACTAAATTAAATAATACCTACAGTAAAGAAAATTGAACTTTATTTTTTTTAATACGAAAAGATAAGTATGTTTTGTATTTCTTCAAATTTTGAATATAAATGATTTAGTACTAATTAAATAATCTAATAGTATTTAGATTTAAAAAAAACAGACATTGAAACTAAAATACAATATGTAGCAGATCACTGCCAACGAGGAGCGTGCCCAGAATGTTGGCTGCATTACTTTCCGCTGTATGGCAATACTTATTTGTTGTGCGAAACATGAGCCAGCCTTCTGATCACGGGTAGTGTCAAAGAGTTTATTACATATGTATTAACTTTCACTCAAATTTTATTTAATTATATCGTATTCTACTTACAATCATTTAGGACTTGAATGAATTATAGTATCCTCTAGACATGAGAAGTATAGGGATAATGGATACTTGAGAATTACGTTTGATACTAGGTGTCCGGAACTCGCCTTTATAGCTAAGTCTAAAAGGTTGCATCTCAATATTCTGTGTAATACAGTCAACACGACTTTTAATAATAATATGATTACTGATGTCAACACCAATAACTTAAAATTGAATAATCATCACTAAGCGAATGTTAATGCTAGTACTTCATCCTTTATTCATCATTCATTCGTCATTCTTTCTTGCACTCATCATTTATTCATTCTTATTACATTGCCTTAATTGATAATATTAAATATATATAAATAAAACAAACATTTTACACAGTCACGGCCAACAGTAATTCATATTAAATTGATTTAGAAAGAGCCTGATGTATTAGGTTAAAAATACCTGTATGACTGATGACGAGGTGGGTCCTTCGAAAGTCGAAATAATCGTATGCAAAATGTTTGGCGATAGCCTCATGATATGACGCGTCGATGGCCGTTTGACAAAAAAGGTTTTATACATACTTATTGCAATAAATTTATTATTGTATATATTTTACATAAGTGTATACAATAATATCTTATACTGCTGAATGTTATAAGCGTGTGAGTTTTTGTGTGGGTGAGCTAGTGTGTGAATGGTTGTGTGCGTTGCTTCATAATGCCTCATTCGCAAACGTTTCAATACACGGAATTCGATACAAACTTACTTTTTGATATTCTCATTAGTATATATTACTATCTAGGTAGATAGTAGTATGGTGAGGTCATCATTAACTTCGGATATGTTCAAATGTAATGTTAGTTCGTCTTGGTCATTACGGTTGATTATCTCAAACTAATTGGACTTCTCAATTGTTGTTCTCTACGTGTACTACAAATGTCGTTACTAGAGCTCCCATGAATCATTAAGGATGTCGTAAACATGTCAGGTCTTTATTTTATTGTGTCGGTTGAAGTTTTAGTTTTCTTATTTTTTGGAAGAGAAAATCTCAAAATGAATACGGAGGTATATGAAACTGGGATAATAATACAATACTGACTTTAGGTCAGTGAAAAAATGTTAGCTAGGCGTGTTATTGGTAAAAAATGTAGGGATTTTTCTGCTTAAAGCTACAATAGCACGTTGCGAAGCGGTGTGCAGGGGAGAAGTAGACTTGAGGAAACTTGAAGGAGCCTACCCGCTGTAGCCAATTGTGGGCAGGTCCGCACCTACCAAAGCGCTGTCTAAGCTGTAGCCTACGACTCTACTTGGGTGATAGAGGAAATATATACTGCAGTGGTTTTAGTAGCTATCTGACGGTATCTGAAATGGAATTCATAGTACCTAACTGTTTCTGCTCAAGTAGTAAGGTATCCATAAAGCATATTCACAGTCACTAGAGGCAGGCCGCGTGAAATTACTATCTATTCCAATAACATATACCACACTAATTGCTGCAACAGAGACGCCGCACAGAAGTCATCATGGTTGCAAAAGCTCACAAGAATCGAGTATTAAACTAAATCGCATTATGTACCACACTAACCTGTCAGAAATGATAGCCTCCTCATAGCCGGAAAAGGATGGTTGCCCGATGTATCGAGTAGGTCTAATTGGTACACTTCTCCACGAATCCTGTACAACTTCCGATGAAAGTCTTCGATTGTAGGCGTATAACTGTCCTCGAATTTCGTGCCAAGGAACCTCGATACCAGGGACGTCTTGCCGACTCTTGCAGATCTGTGGAACGCACTACATGTTAGATACTTTGTACACCATACATTGTTCATACTTAATATGTATTATTTATTGACGCTACGCTACGCTGCCTACGCTCACGTATGGAAGCGAGAGTTGGGTATCGAATAGAGAGCATGAAAGTAGAGTAAACGCGGTCGAGATGCGAGCACTGCGCAAAATCTGCGGAGTGACGCTCGCGGACCGCGTTCGTAATACCGAAGTAAGAAAGAGAGTTGGTCTGAAAGAGAGTGTCGGGGTGAAGGTAAGGAAAGGAATGCTCCGGTGGTTCGGGCATGTGGAAAGAATGTATGATGAAAGAATGACTAAACAGATATACAATGCAAAAGTGGATGGATGCAGAAGTCGCGGAAGGCCACGACACACCTTCCATGATCAAATTGATCATGTGTTAGCAGAAGGTGATGTTAGGAGCCTTAAGAAGAGACGAGCGTGCATGCTAGAGCTATGAATGTCAAAGAAGCAAGTGAGGTGTGTAAGAATGGGCCTGTGTGGCGCTCTGTTGTTCATGCCTACCCCGCAAGGGACCTGGCGTGAAGTTATGTATGTATGTATTTATTGACAGCAATAGATAGATAGATACAAAACACTTTATTGTTCATCATATAAACATGTATTAAACAAATTAAAGTTGTCATATGAAACATTAATATAACAATGGGCGGCCTTATAACTTTAGAGCGATCTCTTCCGGACAACCCGGACTATGGTTTTTATGAACGGAATTGCAAGAATATGACTGCTGAATGCTTCATTGCTCATGCTCACCAGAATAAACATTTAAGAGAAGCATTGATACAATACTTTCTTGATGTAATAATTGACCACATTATCGCTTTTAACGATCATTTCTAGGCATTCTAACTTCGTATAAACAATACGACATTTTTTGTTATTATTGTTTCTTATTAATGAAGTGGTTATTATGAAATTGAATATATTGTTACGAGTTACGCAGGACTCGAATTAAAATGCCGTTGGAGTTACTATCGAATTTATTAGAACTATACAAACACGTATAATACAGGTACAAATATAACTGGACTCAACCAGTACAAACGTAATACACAATTCAATAACACGCGCAAAGTCCGTCACTATATAACTTATCGAATGTATACATGTCTTGTCTCGCTTCTGTCTATCACTAGACTGCCTCATCCCTCTATTCGGGCATTGTTTTATACTAACCTATACAATATGTCTCGGCACAAGACTCGACCGCATAACAACAATTTCTAAGAATCACACCTGGCTAATCACTACAGTAAAATATTACAATACACAATAGCCTGTTTATCTAATAACAAATTTTAAACACAAAATAAACATAAGAAGTCCAAATGCTGAAAAGGTTGCAACTGTAGGTGTGAATTGTTTTTTGGCAGTCGTAACAATATTTTTAGTATCAATAATTAACATTACTTTCTGTTTATGGAGACACTGGCCAGTTATAATCTATTTTGAAAATATGATTATTTATAACTAAATTACGTTCCAATTTCAAAATATCCCTCCACAATCTTTCCGAGCTAATTAAAATTATCGTGTCTCATTAAAAATTAATTGATCTGCGCTGTAAACATTTTCGCGCTATGATTTTCGCCTGAAACCGGTCGAATCGTACGATAGACATCAGATGGCATTCATGGATGAAGACCCTTTTAAGGCAAGCGTGTATCGTTGGTACAACGAATTCAAACGCGGTTCACTAACTTTGAGTAATGAAGAAAGAAGTGGTCGCCCTTTGTATATGATGTATCTCTTGTTGATAGTCCATAACAAATAAATAAATAAACTTATTATACGCTTGCATTGATACAACAGAAGGAATATTAAATATAATTTCAAGAGTATTTAATATAAATGTTACTGTAATGTGCTTTTTCTACTTATTATTAACTTTATTAACTTAATATTGTAACGACCGACAAAAACAAATTCACACCTGCATACTTTAAAATCACATTTTATTATCTTTCGGCATTTGGACTTTTCAAATTTGTGATTAGAAAACAGCTCATTGTGTCTTGTAATCTTTTATGGTAGTCATTAGCCAGGTGTCTCGGATTTAAAGTACAAACTGATTCTAGGAAATTCGGTCCACGCGGCCGGGCATATTGCATCTGTGCAGTATAAAGCACTGCCCCGATTAAGGGACGCGGTAGTGGAGCGATAACCACGAGCGAAACAAGACTTGTGTACATTCGGTAATCTATTTAGTGACGGACTTTGCACATGTTATTAAATTACGATTTTCTGCATTACGTTTGGACTTGTTGTGTTCGGTTATAGTTGTACCTGTATTATACGTGTTTGTATAGTTCTAATAAACTCTATAATAATTATAAAAATTAATTAATAACTAATAAAAACATACACTTCAAGCTATCCTTTCCTGCTAAAACATATAAATATAATATCCGGAAGAAAAAGCAATTTCAGCTAAGTGTACCAAGAACAAACTACGGGAAAAAAACATTATGTTTGAAGGTGTGCACTTATTTAATAAATTACCAGATGACCTACAAAAATGTAAAAATACAAACTTATTTAAGATAAAACTAAAAAACCTTTTAATAAAACAAATATGAAACAATAAACCACAACATAATTCTATCGCAGAATGCATAGGACCACATTAGTGTTAATACTTATACTGTATTACTTAATAATTATTAGCTTAATCTCATTTGTAAGTGAACTACATGTTCTTATGAGAAATAAATCTTTAAACCTAATAATTCGAACGGCATTTTAATTCGAGTCCTACAACTCGTAACAATGTATATACCTATTCAGAGACAAAACCGTCCCAGCATCTAGTTTTCTCCAATTCCGTACATCAGATTAAAGAACCTGTTACATTTTATCTCCTTTACGTTTATCCCGCGTTATCTCTGCATGTAAAATTTATACAAATGCTAACCCACTTACCTCCGACGTCGTAATAAGACGTGGATTGCCGAAATTTTTGAAATCTTTGCCAAATACGGTGAGAGAAAATCTTAGGTTTATCCTCTTCTTTACTAACGTAGAAAAGTATTTGAATCACAATCTCTATCGATGTACGACTAGTTGTATGCTGAATGTTGGTAGCATACTGGATGTAAGGGGCTTGTGTTCGATTCCCGGTAACATAAATTATGCAAAAGAATTTACTGTTATTCAGGTCTGAGTTACTGGCGCGGCCGAAGAGGAATATATAACTATTATATATTATACATTTCAGAGATAAGCTGGAACAAACAGACAGACAGACAAAAATTGAAAAAAATGGTATTTTGGTGTATGTTTCGTACATATATATTCATATGAATTACAAACAGACACTCTAATTTCATTTATATGCACAGATAACTCGAGCATTTCTCCCTCGTGAACTTTGGATTAGTATGAAACACAAAGAAATTAAAGTAATTTTTTCGTATTAGTTTTACACCAAAAGTAAGGTTGGACTGAAAATCAGCGTTGCGTGGGATATAAATCTGATATAGCAACAAGCTGAGTGCAAAACTTGTTAACTGAAAATGCGGCGTACAAATTTTCAAATCTAATTCTTCTAATAAAGTCTTTCTTTTATCCCGATAATCACTAGAAATTTACATATTCCTAATCTTACGACAGTGAGTTTGTTCATTTTCATCTGCATAGTCTACGAATGTGTGTCCCATAGCAATCATAAAAGTGATGTTATTATCCCCGCAAATTGCTAATGCGCTAGAACCTTGTCAAATTAACATTCACGTGACGTCATCCGCAACTCGTTATGTACGCGTACTCGCCGGCCAGTGATGCTAACAGTACTGAATTTTCGGCTACGGTTACGTCACGAAAATGGCGGCCAGGCGCAATAGTAAATTGCGGGGATAATAGGTTTGCACAGGGAATCAAATTTCATAGTTATTGGTTTATTCCTAAGGCTGAGTGGAAAGAACAAACAAACATGCAATTATACAAACAAATACAGTTTTAAATTTTTATCAGGTAAGTAAAAGTTCCCAGTTTCATTATAAATAAAGGATTAATGGTGACAGACACATTGAACAAGGACATAATATTTTCTGAATTTAAAAATAATATTAATTCCAAGATCAAATTCAGAGATCCTAGCAGGTTTTAGGTCCTATTACACAAAACCAGTCTGAGTAACAGATATTGTTATATACAATGCAATTCCTAAATCGATTAGGAAGTTACTTAAAACAGTCGAAAATGAAACTATTTGAGTTCTGGGCTATGAATACATTTGACATTAATTTCATGCTCTTATGATAATTATGACCTTATACATACATATATATATATATATATATATATATATATATATATATATATATATATATATATATATATATATATATATATATATATATATATATGTCGGAGAAGGTTAGTGGGCGTCATCAGGGTAAAATGCGAGCAAAAAACACGATGGCTACGGTTTATACACTTTAATTTTGATTTAAAAGACATTTTGACATAATTTAGACCGAGCAGCCGGTTCAGGGCACCGCTCATACTTCCATCTTCAATACTTTCTTTGAAATACTCCATGGTCCAACTCGACCTGTTGCCACCAACCAAATGTGTCACAAAAACTCCTCCGTCTACCGAAGTAGATACTACTCAAGTCTAATAGAGGGCGTCTGACCCCGCTCCGAGCCATATGCTCTGCTCTGATTGGTCGTTTATTAAATTACAATACTCATAACTTTTATTACGAACGATCTTTAAGTTATAGAAACATTTAACAAATCAAATAAAATAGAATTAAGAATTTTAAAAGTAGTTAAAATGTAAAGAAATAGTATTATGCATTATAAATCCAATCAAAAATTAACCGATTTATATCTTCCCTCCGACACACACACACACACACATATATATATATATATATATATATATATATATATATATATATATTGTATATATATATATTTGTTTAACAACTCCACGGACTCGAGTTTAGCACCCTTTTTTACAATTTAATTTTTAGAATTTAAACACGCTTAATGGTTACTTTTGCTATTGTGTGTGACATTAATTTAATAATTTTCGTGTTGTGGTGTATCTTACGAATAACTTATTATATTAATTTATTCTAATTTTAGTACTAAACTTATACTAATGTAGAGTGTATCAGCTGTACATTGTACAACATTTTGCGATATTAAAATGGAGTGGGGCGATAAAGAGAACCGAATCGCTCTGATTACGTTACAAAAAGTAGGTATTGAGCGAAATGCAATTTTTGAAACTCTCCATACGCTTGGTATTAGTGAAATGTTTGTCTACCGGGCTATTAATAGGTACAATGAGACCTCCTCTGTTTGTGACAGAAAAAGATCTGGCCGTCCACGTAGTGTTCGTACGAAAAAGGTGGTCAAAGCAGTAAGGGAAAAAAAATCGAAGAAATCCTGTCCGAAAGCAAAAGATTTTATCTCGGGAGATGAACATATCACCTAGAATCATGTCGCGTATTTTAAACGTTGACTTAGGACTTGCAGCCTATAAGAGACGCACTGGTCATTTCTTAACTCATAATTTAAAAAAGAATAGGGTGGTAAAATCAAAAAAACTACTGAGCGGTACGCAAAAGGAGGTCACAGAAAAATTTTGTTTACGGATTTTTTACAATTGAGCAACATTTTAATAAACAAATGACTGTGTTTATGCTTAAAGCTCTAAGAAAGCTTCTCAATTAGTTGACAAAGTGCAACGTGGGCATTATCCGTCTTCAGTGATGGTTTGGTGGAGTGTTAGCTATGAAGGAGTGACTGAGCCATATTTTTTGTGCAAAAGGTATCAAAACTACGGCACAAGTGTATCAAGATACCATTCTTGGAAGGTATGTAAGCCTCTTAACAAAACCATGTACAATAACAAGAATGGTCCTTCCAGCAAGATTCGGCGCCGGGTCATAAAGCTCGCCCACGCAATCTTGGCAGGAAACAAACGTTTCGGACTTCATCAGAGCTGTAGACAGGCCGTCGTCTAGTCCCGACTTTAATCCCTTGGATTATGATTTATGGTCAGTTTTAGAGAGTACGGCTTGCTCTAAACGCCATGATAATTTGGAGTCCCTAAAACAATCCATACGATTAGCAGTGAGGAATTTTCCC